>JAGDQO010001545.1:600000-907201 GCA_018342035.1 Solanum appendiculatum | reverse complement strand
CATGATCTAGCATAGCAAAGAACAACCGTTAGGGAAGAACTTAATTCAACTCTACAGCACGACTTAGAACATGGAGAGGGGAAACATTTCCTAAAACGTCTCATAGCCTCCTACTCATAGTTGTGGTGCACAACACAACCATGAATCGGACTCTAATCAACGCGGTGTGTTGGACTCCGAGGATCATTCAACCTAGGGCTCTGATACCAAGTTTGTCACGACCCAAGCCTAGGGCCTAGATGTGACCGGCGAATGGGGAACCCGAAGGACCCCAAACAAGCCTCATAGCGTATCATTACACATCCTTGGTCGCGGAAGCAATTAAATGACCATAAGCGATAAGCATAATCAAGGGGGAAATCGGGACTAAGGGAGCAAAAAAAAGAAATGATACATAAATACCATAGATGAGTCAAGCTCAAGCATAATACACAACTTTTCCAACACCACCTCTAAACATGAGTACTTAGCGGGGGCCAAGACAAACTACCGGGCTCACCCTCATAGTCAAAACATAACTAGAAAGGAAAAAGTTTTATACATAGCAAAAGATCATGAGCAACGTCCCCGAAATGGAGGACTCACCAATAACCACTATAGAAAATCGTACTAGCCACGCGGAGGAGGATGGTCAAGCGGTGCTCCGGTCCCTCTACATGGTGACATCATGTAGGCATAGGAGTAATGCGTTAGTACATTTGAATGTACTAAGTAGTATGGGATGCAATCAATGCTACATTTAGAATGGACATCAATTAGAAAAATGCGAATCATAACCCAATAGATAGCATATTAATGAAATGATATGATATTAATGATGCTTCACATAAAATCATATTTTAGTGGGACGTAGTACATGTGTGGCGACGTGACCATCAATTTTATAGTATTTCCCAAGGCCTACCACCCCCTTGGAGAGCGCGAAAGAGGTACAAACCCCTCGATATGGTTACACGGGCCTACCACCCCCCGTACTAGGCAACCAAGGTACCAACCCCTCGATACGGTTATACGGGCCTACTACCCCCGTACTAGGCAACCAAGGTACCAACCCCTCGATACGGTTATACGGGCCTACTAGCCCCCGTACTAGGCAACCAAGGTACCAACCCCTCGATACGGTTATACGGGCCTACTACCCCCCGTACTAGGCAACCAAGGTACCAACCCCTTGATACGGTTATACGGGCCAACTACCCCCCGTACTAGGCTTGGTCGACTCACAACACTTATTTAGGGAAAATCATATACATGTGTCCATTTCATCATCATTTCAGTAATTACATAACCATCCGACTCATAGGACGTACCTTGGACCTTCCCTTTCCTAAGAATTCTATAAATGGGCATTTTATCAAACACAAGGTGGGCAATTGTTCATGTAAATGAAATCATGTATTTCAAGAATACTAAGTCCAACCAATTCCAAAATCCATATAAATCAGCCCACCAACAACATACATATATATATCAACCTTCATAATTTGATCATGGAAGCATGTAAACCATAAACATCACATAATAATTCCATTTCATGATAATATGCAAAATGGACCATAATAGGGTGTGTAGTAGTAATTCCATAATTCAAGAATTCATAAATAATCATAAGGACCCATAAACTTGAAGTAGAAATAGAGGATAAATGGTTGGACTTGTGGAAAGGAAGGTTTCCACAATCAAACCCACATACCTCAACTTTGGAGAATCCTTGATGAAGATTGGAATGGAGAATCGAAGCTTGAGATTGAGTCTTGAATCCGGAATTAGAGCTTGAGATGTTTGAATTTGGTTGAAGATCTTGGTGGATTTTTTGGAGAGGGCTTAGAGAGTGTTTTTGGAGTTAAGAAAAATGACTAAGTATGGGACATATCCCCTTTTTATAAAAAAAAACGTCTCCAACCCGCCTAAAAAAATAGCTCACTGGAAATTGCAAATCTGCACAGACAGGTTTTACGAAAATGGTCATAACTCCCTCATCCTAACTCGGAATGAGGTGAAACCAAGTGCGTTGGAAAGCTAACTCAAAGAGCTTTAATTTGATAGGTTGCAGCCCTTCCAGTTCCTTGTGTGCTAAGAGATATGCCCCTTTAAAGTTGACCCTCCAAATCGCAATTTTTTGCGATTTTCGAATTTTGATACGGTTGCTCTAAAATTTGGGTTAGACCCATTTCCCACTCAATTTGACCCCACAATAAGAATATGAAGTCGAATTTCCGAAATCATGCACGGATTTTGAGATATATGGAAATTACAATTATAGGTGTTTCCGAAGCACATTTTCGGGCATTTTTCGGGTCGTTTCAATATCTCCCCCTTGGGAACATTCGTCCCCGAATGTTAAAGAAACGTACATAAGAGACACAAACATGGCAATTTCAGCCCACATAAGGATGCAACAATGCACTTACACCTTATTTCAAAACCTCAATATAGTTGTAAAACCACAATGAACTTGTCAACTTAAACATGAATGTATGCAATGATATGGGGGCTGAACTTAAGACCTGAGATTTTATAAAGGGCTTAGATCAATACCTTAGGCTCGAGTGGAGTGGAAAAGATAAGGATATCGCCTTTGCATGTCCGCTTCGGCCTCCCAAGTAGCACTTTCAACTTGTTTGATTTCTCCAAAAGGAACTTTAATGGAAGCCACATCTTTGTTTTCTCAACCTCTTCCACTTGCTATCTAAAATTCTGGACCGGAACTTTCATAGTCAAATTATCTTCAACAACACCACACATCAAGGAGGACCACAATGGCATTCGGATCACCCACACACTTTCCTCAACATAGACACATGAAATACGGATGAACCAAATCCATCTCGCTAGGCAATTCCAACTCATAAGCTAACCTTGCCAATTCTCCTCATCACCTATAAGGACCCACGTATCTTGCGGCCAACTTGCCCTTCTTACCAAAAACGAACCACCCTTCATGGGTGTCACCTTCAAATTAAACCCCAATCACCAATCGGAAATTCAAAAAAAGCCCTTCTCCTCGCACGGCTGGAATTTTGGCGTACTTTGGGCCATCTTCAACCTTTCTCTAATTCATTTAATCCTAACCTTTCTCAAGAGCACCCATAATCTAGGTCTGGTCCTAGACAAGGCCACCTCACCAACCTCAAACCACCCAACCGTGATCTAAACGCCTCCCATAGAGAGCACTCCAAAAGGAGCCATAATCGATGCTAGAATGATAGCTATTGTTATAGGCAAACTCAATCAGTGGAAGATGATCATCCCAACTACCCTTAAGCTCCAATACACAAGCCCTAAGCATATCCTCAAGTGTTTGGATAGTCATTTCGGCTTGTCCATCCGTTTGCGGGTGAAAGGCCGTAGTAAGCTTAACTCTCGTACCTAGACCCCTTTGAAAAGACTTCCAAAAGTGTGAAGTAAATTGAGCACCACGGTCCGATATGATGGATAGAGGAATCCCATGCAACCTTACCAAGTCATGAATATATAACTTTGCATAATCTTCCGACCCATATGTTGTCTTTACCGGTAGTCAATCCACAACACCGACCCAAATAGAATCAAAACCTTTTCTAGTCTTGGGTAAACACTACAAAATCCATATTAATTTCTTCCCACTTCCAAGTAGGAAAACCCCCCCCCTCCCCCCCCCCCCCCCCCCCCCCCCCCTCTATGTCTTGGGTTAGACCACCCGGCCTTTGATATTCGGCCTTGACTTGTTGACAATTATGACAACCGGAGACGAATTTGGCAATGTCCTTCTTCATGCCTCTCCACCAATACACATCCCTCAAATCTCTATACATTTTGGTGGAACCGGGGTGGATGGAGTAGGAAGAATTATGAGCCTCCTCAAGAATTTTCTCCCTCAAACCATCAACACAAGGCACACACCACCTACCTTGGTACCTAAGGGCACCATCTCCCCCTTGGGAGAAAACTTCCAACCCTTGCTATCTTGTCACAGGCCTCATTCAAACATAGGAAGAATCAAGAATCTTGTTTTGCTATCACCTCATCACCAAGGAAGACCTAAAGCACCATCACAACGACCAACACCACCATTACCAACCTCTTCCAACCTAACCCCCAACCCTACCAACCGATGTACCTCCTAGCCCATTTCCCTATCACCAATATCAACAATGAGCTGGCTACCCATAACACCCTAACTCAAAGCATCCGCCACCACATTAGCTTACCGGATGAATAATGCACACTCATATCATAATCTTTAAGAAATTCTAGCCACCTTCTTTGTCTCAAGTGGAGATCTTTTTGGGTGAAGACATATTGGAGGCTCTTATGATCGGTGAACACATCGACACGTACCCCATACAAATAATGACGCCAAATCTTTAAAGCAAACACCACCGCGGCTAATTCAAGATCATGCGTAGGATAGTTCTTTTCATGCACTTTGAGTTTTCTAGAAGCATAGGCTATCACCTTACCATTTTGCATTAGGACACAACCCAAGCCAACTCTAGAAGCATCACAATACACAACAAATCCCTCAAGCCCATCCGGTAGTGACAATATAGGAGCGGACACAAGTTTATCTTTCAAGGTTTGAAAACTCCTTTCGCACTCGTCGGTCCACTCAAACTTAGCCTTCCTTTGTGTCAACTTAGTCATGGGAGAAGCAATAGAAGAAAACCCATTCACAAATCTCCGGTAGTAACCCGCTAAGCCCAAGAAGCTCCTAATATCCGACGGGGTCAATGGCCTAGGCCAATTTCTAATCACATCGGTCTTCTTAGGGTCTACCTTAATACCATCCCCGACACCACATGACCTAGGAAAGCAACCTCCCTCAACCAAAATTCACACTTTTCATACTTGGCATACAACTTCTCCTCTCTTAATCTTTGCAACACAACCCTCAAGTGACCCGTATGTTCTTCCTCGCTATGCGAATAGATTAAAATATCATCAATGAAGACCACAACAAAGGAATCAAGTTAGGGTTTAAGAATACCCTATTCCATTAGGTCCATGAAGGTAGCCGGTGCATTGGTCAACCCAAAGGACATGACCACAAATTCATAATGTCCATACCTAGTCCGGAAGGCTGTCTTGGGAATGTCACCCTCCCTCAACTTCACTTGATGATACCCGGACCGAAGATCAATCTTAGAGAAGTGGCTAGCCCCTTGCAATTGGTCGAACAAGTCATCAATCCTAGGAAGAGGATATTTATTCTTGACGGTGACCCTATTGAGTTGCCGGTAATCAATACACATCCTAAGGGACCCATCTTTCTTCTTCACAAACAACACCAGTGCACCCCATGGTGATTGGCTAGGCCTAATAAAACCCTTCTCCAACAAGTCCCTCAATTGTTCTTTCAACTCCTTTAACTCTGCCGGGGCCATACGGTAAGGGGAAATAGAAATGGGTTGAGTATCGGGGAGGAGGTCTATGCCAAAATCTATTTCCCTTTCGGGAGGAACATCGGGAAGGTCATTAGGAAAGACATCAAGGAATTCATTTACGACCGGAACCGACTCTATAAGAAGGGTTTTGGACTCCACATTCCTAACCCTCACAAGGTGATAGAGACACCCCTTAGATATCAACTTACGGGCTTTAATGAAAGAGATGAATCTACCCTTGACTACCACATTTTTGGCTTTCCCACTCAAGAATGGGTTCACTTGGGAATTGGAACTTGACCCTACGGGTTCTACAATCAATAGAAGCATAGTATGCATGCAACCAATCCATCCCAAGAACAACATCAAAATCGACCATGTTCAACTCAACAAAATCACAAGGCAATATTTTATGCAAGATGCAAATAGGACAATTTCTATAGACCTTCCTAGCAACAATATATACACCAATAGGAGTAGACACCTTATATGACTCACGCAACAAGTCGGGCTCAACATGAAACTTTTTGGCAACAAAGAGGGTGACAAAAGAAAGAGAGGCACCCGGATCAATTAGTGCATATACATCCAAGTCAAAGATTTTCAACATACCGGTAACGACATCGGGGACTTCATCGACCCCTTGCCTCCCATGCAGAGCATAAAATCGATTGTGCCTTGGGGCACCATCTTGTCGGCCCCCTCTCCCCAAAGGAACCGCATTGGCACCTTGTGGACCGACCTCCTTACCCTTGTTGCGATTTCGGGGACAATCCATTGCCTTGTGCCCCATTTCCCCACAACTGTAGCAAGCACCGGTATTTCTCAAACACGGGCCACCATGGCCCTTACCACACTTCAGACATACATCACTAGGACCCATACCACCAACACCTTGGGCCCTTGGAACGTCATTGGCAAACCCCCTATGGGGCGCATGAGAAGACCCTTGGCCTTGATGAAATCGGCCTCCCCTTCGACTTTGGAACTTGCCCTCAAAACGGGCCCTCTTGGCCTATTGACCCCTCCTCTTCCTCAACTTCTCCTCCTCCATTTGTTCGGCATAGACCATCAAGCGGGACAAGAAAGAACAACAGTTAGGGAAGAACTTAATTCAACTCTACAGCACGACTTAGAACATAGAGAAGGGAAACATTTCCTAAAACGTCTCATAGCCTCCTACTCATAGTTGTGGTGCACAACACAACCATGAATCGGACTCTAATCAACGCGGTGTGTTGGACTCCGAGGATCATTAAACCTAGGGCTCTGATACCAAGTTTGTCACGACCCAAGCCTAGGGCCTAGATGTGACCGGCGAATGGGGAACCCGAAGGAACCCCAAACAAGCCTCATAGCGTATCATTACACATCCTTGGTCGCGGAAGCAATTAAATGACCATAAGCGATAAGCATAACCAAGGGGGGAATCGGGACTAAGGGAGCAAGAAAAAAAAAAGAAATGATACATAAATACCATAAATGAGTCAAGCTCAAGCATAATACACAACTTGTCCAACACCACCTCTAAACATGAGTACTTAGCGGGGGCCAAGACAAACTACCGGGCTCACCCTCATAGTCAAAACATAACTAGAAAGGAAAAGTTTTATACATAGCAAAATATCATGAGCAACGTCCCCGAAATGGAGGACTCACCAATAACCACTATAGAAAATCGTACTAGCCATGCGGAGGAGGATGGTCAAGCGGTGCTCCGGTCCCTACATGGTGACATCATGTAGGCATAGAGTATGCGTTAGTACATTTGAATGTACTAAGTATATGGGATGCAATGCAATGCTACATTAGATGGACATCATAGGAAAAATGCGTAATCATACCCAATAGATAGCATATTAATGAAATGATATGTATAATGATGCTTACATAAAAATCATATTTAGTGGGACGTAGTACATGTGTGGCGAGTGACCATCAATATAGTATTTCCAAGGCCTACCACCCCCTTGGAGAGGCGAAAGAGGTACAAACCCCTCAATATGGTTACACGGGCCTACCACCCCCCGAGCTAGGGACCAAGGTACAAACCCCTCGATATGGTTATACGGGCCTACTACCCCCCGTACTAGGCAACCAAGGTACCAACCCCTCGATACGGTTATACGGGCCTACTACCCCCCGTACTAGGCAACCAAGGTACCAACCCCTCGATACGGTTATACGGGCCTACTACCCCCCGTACTAGGCAACCAAGGTACCAACCCCTCGATACGGTTATACGGGCCTACTACCCCCCGTACTAGGCTTGGTCGACTCACAACACTTATTTAGGGAAAATCATATACATGTGTCCATTTCATCATCATTTCAGTAATTACATAACCATCCGACTCATAGGACGTACCTTGGACCTTCCCTTTCCTAAGAATTCTATAAATGGGCATTTTATCAAACACAAGGTGGGCAATTGTTCATGTAAATGAAATCATGTATTTCAAGAATACTAAGTCCAACCAATTCCAAAATCCATATAAATCAGCCCACCAACAACATACATATATATATCAACCTTCATAATTTGATCATGGAAGCATGTAAACCATAAACATCACATAATAATTCCATTTCATGATAATATGCAAAATGGACCATAATAGGGTGTGTAGTAGTAATTCCATAATTCAAGAATTCATAAATAATCATAAGGACCCATAAACTTGAAGTAGAAATAGAGGATAAATGGTTGGACTTGTGGAAAGGAAGGTTTCCACAATCAAACCCACATACCTCAACTTTGGAGAATCCTTGATGAAGATTGGAATGGAGAATCGAAGCTTGAGATTGAGTCTTGAATCCGGAATTAGAGATTGAGATGTTTGAATTTGGTTGAAGATCTTGGTGGAATTTTTGGAGAGGGCTTAGAGAGTGTTTTTGGAGTTAAGAAAAATGACTAAGTATGGGACATATCCCCTTTTTATAAAAAAGGTCTCCAACCCGCCTAAAAAAAAAAGCTCACTGGAAATTGCAAATCTGCACAGACAGGTTTTACGAAAATGGTCATAACTCCCTCATCCTAACTCGGACTAAGGTGAAACCAAGTGCGTTGGAAAGCTAACTCAAAGAGCTTTAATTTGATAGGTTGCAGCCCTTCCAGTTCCTTGTGTGCTAAGAGATATGCCCCTTTAAAGTTGACCCTCCAAATCGCAATTTTTGCGATTTTCGAATTTTGATACGGTTGCTCTAAAATTTGGGTTAGACCCATTTCCCACTCAATTTGACCCCACAAATAAGAATATGAAGTCGAATTTCCGAAATCATGCACGGATTTTGAGATATATGGAAATTACAATTATAGGTGTTTCCGAAGCACATTTTCGGGCATTTTTTTTGGGGTCGTTTCAAAAATAGACATGAACAATCAACTCAATAATTTCAATACCCAATATACGATAATTCAATAATTAGGAATAGAAATTCAAAAATCAGAAACTCAAGAACTCAAAACTCAATGATACTACTCATCTCAAGTATGCTCAAAATCATGGAATTTATTACTCAAAATCAATAACTTAACTCATATCAAGAATTTAGAACTCAAAATCAATAACTTAACTCACATAAAGAATTTAGAACTCAAAATCAATAACTTAACTCGTATCAAGAATTCTCGAAACTAAGGGTATAACCCTAGACTAAAATTTTACCGACTGATTGAGATGTAGGGCGTGAGGATGAACTCAATCCATCACTATGAATAGTCATACATACCTGGAAGAATAAAGTTCTTGAAGATGTTTGAAAGAGAACTTGATTGGAAGATTTAAAACCCTAGTTTTTGTCTTCCTTACGGTTTTCTTGGTGATGAAGAGTGGAGAAGAATCTTGGATTGAAAACCTTAGGATTCTTGAAGAGAATCTTGAACTTGAAGCCTTTAGATCTTGGAAAATTGTAGAAATCCCTTTCTTGGAGTTCTTGGTATGTGGAAGAATGGGAATTGGGGATTTTGAGAATTGTTATATGTCTAATGATGGTGTTAGATTGTAACATGGACATAGGGAAGTTGATTTAGAGTAAAAAGGTCAAGAATACCCTTCTATGAATGTAACAAAATCATAAAATCAAGAAAAATGACCTTTTAATGAATCGTGTCAGCCAAATCAGTGATTTGGAGGTCTCCTCGCTTAAAATACTTGGTGGATCGCCCATTGGGACTTTAGATCACCCAAATAGACAGAAACTTATCATTTTCAGGGCATTTTGGAAAGCTAATTCGGTGATTCGCCAACCTAGTCGATGAATCACCAATTGGGTAGGTGAGTTCGCCTAATTTCCCAGCCCGCATATGTTCCAGTAAAATGACCATAGTTTTTTACTCCAAACTTGAAATAAGAAAAACTTAGTGGAATTGGAAAGAAGACTCATAGGCCTTTAATTGTATAGGTCATAGGCCACCTAAATCTTAATATGATGAGAGATATACTCATTTGAAGATGACCCTTATGTAAACTTATGCGAGAACTTAGCTGATAGGAATGCTTTGAACTTCGCTTGGTGTTTGAGGTCCCGTATGACCTTAGATAACTTTAGATACTATTGATACACTTGCTAAATGACTTTATAACACATGAGAAAGTAGGACGTCACCTGGTTCAAGGTCATACTTATGATGAATGATTCAAAATTTTAAGAGTAGAGTTACGAGGTGTTATAGAATGATTCGGGTTTTAGCTTAAAATTTTTTGGGCTGTTACATTGTTGAACACCGTGTTGAGACATGTGAAATAAAGCTGAAGGAAAATGGTTCTGGCTAGTGGTTTGATGTAAAGTCAAATGGAAATGGTTCCGGCTAGTGAATTGATATAAAGCCGAAGGGAAATGATTTCGGCTATTAAATTGATGTAAAGCCGGAGGGAAATGATTCCAGTTAGTGATTTGATACAGAGCCGAAGAGAAATGGTTCTGGCTAGTGAATTGATGTAAAGTTGAAGGGAAATGATTCTATCTAGTGATTTGCTATAATGCTAAAGGGAAATTGTTCCGGCTAGTGATTTGATATAAAGCTGATGGGAAATAGTTCCGGCTAGTGATATTGTGCCGAAGGGAAATGGTTCTGGAAAGAGTACTTTATGTGATTTAATGCCTTTTGATAAATGTCATTGATCCACTTGTTACTTATGATTTATCTACTTGTTAATTGTGATTGATGTACTTGATACTTGCAATTGAACTACTTGATACGTGTTGGTTGTTGACTTATGACTATTGGACTGTGAATATTGAGCCTTGTGATTGGTGCATTGTAGAACTGTTAGGTTGGGCTTATTTCTATGAAGGTTTTAGTTTTAAGAGGTTTTGTTGGGATGAAGGAGCATTCAAATTTTAATTAGGTTGCCTTGTTTACTAGGTTGCTTGTTGGGTACCGTGTTTTTGGAGCTCACTCCTTGCTTCTACACTTGTATAGGTTTCGATCTCGAACCCGTATGATCTTCTTTTTCTTCTTCTTCTTCTTCTGATTTCGAGGCTTGTCAATGATTTTGAGAGGTAGCTACTTGTCATCCTTGTGGACCCTCTTTTTCCTTTACTTTATGTTTTGTTCTACTTGAGAAACAAAAATATTGAGACTTGTATTTATCTTTTGAATTCTATATTTACATTAGTGGCTTGTACACGTGACAACCAGGTCTTGGGGTGTTCATAAAATGAATAAGTTTTCTACTTTTATCTTGTTCTTGCGTTACCTTTCTGCATTTCTTTCGTTTAGTTGGGTTGAGGCTGACTTGACTTGGTGGGAAACAACAAGTGTCATCACATCCATTTTTGGGTTATGACAGTAGATGATAGCACTTTTCTAACCAATTGAGCTACTTAATTGTGTGACAACTCTATGAGGCGGCAGATACATTATTGATAAAAATAAAATAAAAAGAGGATTATTTACAAAACAATTGTCCTAGAAAGAAAAAATCGATGACTATTTAAAATATGTAAGCAACTATGAATGTCCGATGTTGTTTACCATCATCATACCTCCTTCCGTTGATAAAGCTTAGAGTTACAGGGAATTTGGATTGCTTGGTCATAGAGCTTCGACTTGTTCACAACATTAAGTAGCTCGAGGACCAAGCAATCCACATTACCTTTAACTCTAAGCTCAATCAATGGAAATAGGTAAGATGTTGCTAAACATGACAATCATATGTTTCAAATTGTCATCGATTCTTTCTTTCTAGTAAGACTGTTTTTAAAATAATCCGCTTTTAATCCTTTTTGATCCATAGTGTATCTATCACTTCATAGAGGTTTCACACAATTATGTAGCTCAATTATTTAGAAGTGTGACATCACCTAATAATGTATATAACTATTTATTTCACGAGTTTAAGTCACCTTTAATAGAGAATAAATCATTTTGTTAGGATACTCTTATAAGGGAAAAAAAGGAAAAATACAGCATCAGACTTTATACTTTATAGTTTATGGTCATTGAGGACTAAAGGAATGGCAACAATTATCAAACAACAAAAATTGAAGGACAACAATCAACTAATAGAATGACTCGCTTATTGAAAAAAACAGGTTGCACTGACAATTTAAAAGTAAATAAAACAAGATGGATAACTCTTCTCTAGTGACAATAAATCTATGATCTTAATAACAGATCAGATTTAGTAGTGTCTGCTCTTTAGGACTCTGTTGTAACTTCCACCTTGTATTTAGGTTATAGATAAGTCTTACCTTTTTCTTAGCTTATCACTTTGCTGTAGAAGCTGTATAGAATCTATATATACTTAGTCTACGATCAATAAAATATATCGTTCCTTTCATTCTACTGGCAGCTTTATACTTTATATGGTATCAAGAGAAAATTAACTCTCGCGAGTAAAATTCTATCGAGAAACTCTCCCACCCTTCTTATCAAAATGGCCCCAAACATCACTGTAACCAACTTCGATGCCAATATAACGATTGTTTAGCTTAATCCTGTCACCCAGTTACCAATCAAATTAATTGGCAGCCATAAATTTTACCTTTGGAAAGCAAAAATGTCCATGCTTATGCGTGGTCACAACCTTTTTGGCCATCTCGACGGTTCTCACCCAGCCCCTGCTCGTACAGTGGCTCTAACTAATCAGGACGTCAAAAATCCTGCATTTGTTTCGTGGTATCACCAAGATCAGCTAATTCTAAATGCTATCTTGGCCTCAGTTGATCCTACTCTTGCTACTACGGTTGCCGCTGCATCCACTTCCCAGGCTGCTTGGGATGCTTTGCACGCTGCGTATGCCAACAAATCGCACACAAGGATCTTTAGTTTGCGCAATCATCTTGCTTGCCTCTCTAAAGAAACCCTCCCTGTCGCTGATTATCTACACCAATTTTGATCTCTCTGTTATAAGCTTGCAACTACTGGTGCCTCTGTGTCTAATGAGGAACTGATTGTCAAAATCCTCACAGGATTTAGACCTGAATTTCGTGAAATATATGCTGCTATCAGTGCAAGAATTTCTACTATCTCTTATCTGGAACTTTATGAAAAGTTGCTTGACCATGAACTTTTCATCAAGCATGAAGAAGCGAAGAAGCGAAGAAGCCACTCTCAACACCTTTTACTGATGCGATTGCACAACAAGCAAACATTAATCCTCACCAAGGGAACACCTCTAACAGGCGTTCAAATTCAAATTCCCCTAACACCAACCAGTCATGGTGTGCCAAACCATCAAGTACTGGTAACAATAACCAACAGCAGCGTTATGACCACACTCTGAAGTGTCAGTTGTGTGACCATCCTTGTCATTCTGCTAAGGTTTGCAGATCACAATCACACAATCACCTACAAGCCCGGGCAAACTATGTTGCTCGCTCTTCAACTCAACAGGCTCCTTGGATTGTTGATACATGCGCCACTCATCATATGGTCTCTAATGCGCAAAACTTCACTTATGTGCATGCCCACCATGGTCCAGAGGAGATAGCAATGGGGGATGGTAACACCATTCCAATATCTCATACTAGTAACACTAAGTTAAGCGCATCGAATCAACAATTTAAGCTTCTCAATACTTTATATTCTCATTCTATAAAAAATAATCTTCTCTGTTTCAAAATTTTGTCGCGATAACCATACATCCATTGAATTCTTTCCTTTTTATTATTTTTTGAAGGATCTGAGTATGGGTGCACCTCTGTTTCACCGGTAGAACAAAGATGGGCTATATGAGTGGCCGTTGGGCAGTGCACATCATTCCCCTCAGCACAATGTTATCGTTCCTCTACACCTGTGGCATCGGCGTATAGGTCATCCTAATCATCGTACTTTAAACACAATTTTAGTTCATTTTTCTCTTCTAGTTTCACATTCTAAAACAGCTTCCATTTGTAATTCATTTTATTCTAATAAAATGCACAGGTTACATTTTTTTAAAGTTCATTACAAAGTCAACAACCATTGTAAATAATTTATACTGATTTATAGGGGCCATCTCCTGTTTTGTCAATTAATAAGAAGCGATATTATGCTTTATTTGTAGACTAGTACTCGAAATACATGTGGTTGTTCACTATAGAATAAAAAAATGTAGTTCTTAATGTCTTTCAAGCTTTGCATCCCTAACTAGAGAGTCGGTTTCAAACAAAAATTTATTCTCTCTATACTGATGGTGGTGGCGAGTTTCAAGGTTTATCCTCATATCTCAAATCTCATGGTATTGTACACTTAGTGGCACCTCCACACGCCTCAAAGAGTGGCATCAGTTGAACGCAGACACAGGCATGCTGTTGAGACTACAAAAACCTTGTTGCATCAAGCCTCCTTGCCCTCATCTTTTTGGAGTTTTGCCTATCACCAAGTATTCTACCTTATAAATCGTCTAACCACTCCAAAGTTACAAAATAAATGCCCCTATGAACTTTTATTTCAAGAGGCTTCAAAGTATGAATCCCTTAGAGTTTTTGGTTGTTTATGTTACCCGTGGCTTAAACCATATGCCAAAAATAAGTTAGAGCCAAAATCTAGTCCTTGTGTATATTTAGGATTTTCTAATAACCATTACTACCACCAATGCTTTGATCCCGTCAAAAATAAAATATACTTATCCAGAGATGTTTAGTTTTCTGAAGACACCTATCCGTTTCATAATATTTTTTCCAATCTAAAAATCCAGCATAACACTGATATGGCTTGGGAAATTTGTTCTAATATTCTACGTATGACTAATAAACCGTCAAGTTTAGATTATTTTCATCCACTCCCAGATGCTTTGCCCATGCACTCTCCACTGCCCAACTCAATGCCTTCCGGAATAGAAGGTGTCTCCGCTGCATCAGCTAATTCTCAGAATTTATCTTCTCCATCATTGCAACACACCACTATACAACCACCGGATAATACTCAGCCATCACTATCATCCAGACCATTAATCACCTATCAATGCAAAAATTGCCAACAACTAAGTACCTCAGTGTTACCACCCCCTTCCCCTATACTGCCCTCGAACCTACCTTCTCAGTCATTTGATGCTAACCCTTCCCAACCTACACTTGCTTTGACTTCATCTGATCCTTCACCCGTGGTGACAACTTCAGGTCATCCCATGGTCTCACGCAATCTATGGCTTGAAATAAGCCCCCCCGAGCATGGTACAATGAGCTCAAACATTATTTGCTAACTGTTGGGTTTTTCAAGTCCCAATCTGATTCTTCTATATTTATTTTGCATAATTGTGGATTCACTGTTTATGTTCTAATCTATGTGGATGATATAATCATCACTTGAAATTAGATTCGTGGGGTTCATCATATAATAGATGGTCTTTCCACTCGCTTCTCCTTGAAAGATCTTGGACATCTCCATTAGGTTTTGGGTGTTGAGGTTATCTCTTCTACTTCTGGTCTTATTTTGTCCCAGCACAAGTATATTATGGATCTTTTAGACGATGTCAGCATGCTAGGCAATAAAGGACCTCCTACACCTATGACCTCAACTACCAATTTGACCGCTTCAGTTAATGATTCTCCGGCTGATTGTACTCTTTATAGGTGGGTAATTGGAAAGTTGCACAACTTATCCTTTACACGTCCTGATATTGCCTTCACACTTAGCAAGCTCTCTCAATTTATGCACAATCTATGCCACTCTCACTGGAAAGCAGTCAAGCAATTACTCTATTATCTTTGTCATACCTGCCAATATGGCATACGGATTGCCAAAGCTCCATGTTCTCGTTTTGTTGTTTATTCAGATTCAGACTGGGCTGGTGATCCAAATGATCGCACTTCTACCTCTGGTTATATTACTTTCCTGGGCAACGCACCAATTTCCTAGTCCTCCAAGAAACAACGTTCTGTAGCTCGTTCCTATGCAGAAGCTGAGTATAGAGTTATGGATACTACTGTTGCAGAAACTAACTGGCTCACAAATCTTCTTCGTGAACTTTACCTTTCACTTAAGGGAGTCCCACAGGTTTTCTGTGACAACATCACACTACTTACATTTGTTCCAATCTGATTTTCCATAGTAGGATATGCATGTCGCCATTGATTTTCACTTTGTTCGTGAACAAATTCGGAACAGGGATATTGAAGTTCACCAGCTTCACTCAGCTGATCAAGTGGCTGACATACTCACAAAACCTCTTCCCAAAGCTTCTTTTGTCCAGCAATTTTCCAAGTTGGGTGTTGTTGACATCACCAACTTGTAGGGATGTAATAACAAATCAGATTTAGAAGCTCCTGCTCTTTAGGACTTTGTTATAACTTCCTCCTTGTATTTAGGTTATAGATAGGTCTTACCTTTTTCTTAGTTTATACTTAGTCTACGATCAATAAAACATATCGTTCCTTTCATTCTACTGACAACTTTATACTTTATAGACCTAACTCTAATTAATTGCAAATTAATGAACCGCATAAACCTTCAAGTCAACTGGATCAACAACAACATTCTCCTAATTTTGATTTAGGAAATCATCTATTGTCTTATAATTGTTAGAGGAATCATGAAAATATTGTTTACCAAACGAGGAATAAATAAGAATAACATTTGTTCCCATTGTAATAGAAAGTTTATGTGCTTTATTGAGAAGACTTTCCATTCCCTTTTTGAAAGCTTCAGTGTTTCTCTTTAGACTCTATCATCTTCATTTCAGTCCTTTGTAGGCATAAAATCTTATTTTCTGCTAATACAAAAGTGTAAGGGGAAATAACGTGATTTGACTGAATAAACTTGAGAAACTTTTAAAAGAAAATCATGTAATTTATAGGCGACAATATTTTTATTACTTTGTGGTTATGTTATGTCTATAAATGAATTGCATATTATGCAATATTCCTAGAGATTTACAACCCTTAAAATTCAATTTGACTCCTATTTTAGGTACTTGAGTTACATTTTTCCCATTGTAGTTATATCTTCTAGTGTTCCTACAATAGATTACTCCACTTAAAAATAGATTATTTCTAGTTATATTTTTAGAACTTTCTTATATTTACGAATCTAGGTACATTCATAATTTTTTTCCATTTTCATATTATTGATATGCCCAAATTATACCTCTGAATAAATTATAAAGCGGTCGTTGTTCAAATATAGAACTAAAAAAGGTTGGGATCGAATCTCATAATGAGTATGATGAGAATATTACTCTCACGCGTAATCAGAACAAGAGGTCTTTATTTCTAAAAGATGTGCGGAAAGTAAAATTCTAATACTTTGGATTAGTATATGCTTAGTAACTAAATATTGTTTTTGTTTATCAAATCGAGTGTGAAACTAAGGTTGTAAACTAAGCAATATATTGTTGCCTATAAGTTACGCAACTTTCTTCTAAAAGTTTCTCAAATTTATTCAATCACACCATCTTCTTTCCACTAATGCCTTTGTAATGGAAGAAAATAAGAATTTACGTCAACAAAAGACTAAAAAGAAGATGATAGAGTCTAAAGCAAAATGCATTGCAACTTTTAAAAAGAGAATGGAAATCTTATCATAGAAGCATGTAAACTTTCAGTTACAATGGGAGCACATGTTGTTATTCATATTTATTTCCCGAGTTGTCAACCATATTTAATGATTCCTCTAATAATTTCAACACAATAGATACATTACTCAATCAATATTTAGAGAATATTGTGGCTGATCCAAATGACATGAAAGCATCCGCGGTTCATTAATTTGTAATTAAATAGTGATAGGTCATTGATTTGATTGTTATTAGAGAAGAGTATATCCATCTTGTTTTATTACTTTTGAATTGTAAGTGAAGTCTATTTGTTTCAATATGTGAGATTTTGTGTTGCTTGATTGTTGTCCTTTAAGTTTTAGTCGTTTAATAATTTATTGCCATATCTTTAGTACTCCATGATCTTAAACTATGAAGTATAAGGTATTATGTTGCTTTTCACCATTATAAGGGTACCCTAATAAAATAAACTCTTTCCTATTAAAGGATTTGACTTAAACTGGTGAAATAAATAGTTCTATGCATTAGTAATTTTTTTGATTGAGTTTTTGAAGTTGATTCCAAACTTCGAGTTGAAAGATGAGAACTTTGGTAAATTTTAAGTTAGAAAGGCTTAAGTTGCTTTAAAGTGGCTTTCAGATTCTTTTGGAGTTTCGAGTGTCCGAATGTAATTCCATCAATTCCATTAGTTCTGGAATGTGGAATCTGATCCATGACAGTTGTCAATTTCTGATTCCGAATCTTTTTTAGGATTTGAGCTTCTATGTTGTGAAATTATGGAATTTTAGCCTTTGGGTTGACTTTGGTCAACATTCGGAGTTCGGATGCTTAAATTTGAATTCTGAGAGTTCTGTTGGATTCGGGAGATAATTTTACGCTTAGGTGTTGTCTTGGTTGATTTTTGAGAGGTTCCGAGCTTGTTTTAGCCTTTTTAGGTGTTGAGTTAGTTTCTTGTGATTTTTATGGATGTTAGGTCAAGAAGACCTCGGATTCTTGTTTTGACGGTTCCATTGAGTTTGGAACATCGAGTATAATCGATTTGCATATATGGTTTGTGTGTACGGGTTTCTAACGAATCCTGAGGATCAATTTGATGTTTGAGAGTTGGCTGAGTTTTTGCTGGTGCTGCAGGACTCACTTTTGCAAAGGTCCTGTCGCTTAAGCAAAGAACTTGTCGCTTAAGTGACCTTCACTTTTGCCAGTGGGGCTCTCTTTTGCGATGCCCACATCTTTAGCGGGGTTCGCTTTTTCCAACATTAGAGAGTGGTTTTGACCTGCAATTTCGGGGTTTAAGCCCCATTTCATCATTTTTGAGCTTGGGAAACTCTTGGTGGCGAATTTTGAAAGGATGTTCTGTGCTAGATCATTTGGGTAAGCTTCTTGATCCTAAACCTTCATTTTCCATTGATTAATTATTGATTTTAACATCAAAATATGAGATTTTGATTGGTGAATAATGAGGTTTTTCATGAACTCAACTTCTTAAATTAAAATGGTGATTTTGAACTGGTTTTAATCCCTTTTTTCAAAATGATTTTCTCTAATGAGTTCCCAAAGCAATGAGTAATGTTTTCAAGTATTATTTTTGGGATTCAAACCTTCTTTTTAAGATTGGGGTTTGTGTTGATTGACCCTCTTTTCAAGAGAATTGGTGAGGGTATTGTGATTTTCGACAGATGATTATGAATACTTGATTATTATATATTGTGTGGCATTGGAAGTGATTCAGAAGGGGAAGACTCAACTCTTGGACTGATTAATTGATTGATTTGAGGCAAGTGATCTCTTGAACTTTGCAATTTGGTTGAGTTGTTTATTTCTCTTCGTTGCCTATGTTGTTGGGAGTAATCGAGAATGAGATGAAGGGTTATATGTTCCACTTGATTAATGTAACCAACAGAAAGGGGAAAAATGAAAAGGCTTCTTGATGATCATGTTAAATTGTGAATTGCCTTGTTATGACCCGATTGGTTTGGTTGGTGAATTGCTTGAATGCATGAAAGTGGACTTGTGTGATTTGAATTGATGTCTCTCCGTGTGGTGTTATATTGCTTGTGTGCATTGTTTGATGAACACCGTGATGAGACACTTGATAAAAGCCAAAGGGAAATAGTTCTGGCTAGTGATATAAATGGCGAAGGGAAATGGTTTAGACAAGTGGTATTTTGTGATAAAAGCCGAAGGGAAATGGTTCCGACTAGTGATATAAATGCCGAAGGAAAATGGTTCCGGCTAGTGATAGAAATGCCTAAAGGAAATGGTTCCAGCAGGTGCAATTTTATGATAAAAGCCGAAGAAAAATGGTTTCGGCTAGTGATATAAATGCCAAAGGGAAATGGTTCCAGCTAGTTATCTAAATGTCGAAGGGTAATGGTTTCGGCAAGTGAAATAATGTGAAAGCTGAAGGGAAATGGTTCCAGCTAGTGACATTGTACAGAAGGGAAATGGTTCCAACCAATGTTGACTTTGTGATCAATCTTCATGATGCATACATTTGACTCATATGATGCATATGATTGAGCTATTTGTTCTATTTGATTGGTTTGTTTGATTTATGAGTTGAACATATTGCTATTTGTGAATTGAAATGTCTTGTACTTGAGAGTAAATGATTTGATACTAATTGATTGTTAAAATGTGAGTTTTTTTCTGTGATTTTCAAGCCTTGAAACTTGGTTATTGTACAATTGTTAGGTTGGGCTGATTTCTGTGCAAGTTGTAGTTTGTGGAGGTTCGATTGGGATGGAAAGGAGTATTCAATTTTGCTAGGTTGCCTAGTTTATTAGGTTGCTTGCTGGGTACGGTGTTGGTGGTACTCACTCCTTGCTTGTACACTTGTTTAGGTTCCAAGCCCGGACTTGTGTGATCTCTTTCTCCTTCTTCTAATTTCGAAGCTTGTCAAGGACTTGAAGAAGTAGCTGCTTGTCACCTCAGTGGGCCCTCTCTTTTTTCTTTTATTATGCTTTGTTCTATTTTAGAAACAAAGACATCTGAAACTTGTAATTATTTTTTGAATTCTGTATTTACTTTAGTTGCTTGTACACATGACAACCAGATTTTTTGGTATTGTTTAGAATGAATAAGTTTTTCGCCTTTGTCTTGTTCTTTCTTTATTTATTTATTCTTTACATTCATTTTCATTGAGTTTAGGCTGACTTGTCTTGGTGGAAATAGACAAGTGCCGTCACATTCATTTTTCGGTCGTGACAAATGGTATCAGAGCACAGCTTCATAGGTCTCACGTGTGTACAAGCAAATTCTATGTAGAGTCCCAAGGATCTATACAGAGACATCTGTACATATCTTTGAGAGCCTATGAATACTATTAGGAAACTTTCTTTTGTTCATTCTTCCTTAACGTGTGTGGTTTTCTTCGTTAGTGCTGAGTTGCCATGTGTTGTTTTGGCAGATGTCGAGGACAAGAGCTTCTACTTCCAGTGGTAAAGTCGAGGAAGTCCCTGAGGAAGTTGCTGAGACCCCAGATAGGGGTAAAGGTAGGAACAGGGCTAGAGGTCATGCTCATGGAGTAGCACTGGCTAGAGGTCATACCCGTGGAGTGGCAACAACCAAAGGCAGAGGTAGACAGGCTTCTCCTCAGCCTCAGGTTGTGGTTGCTGAGGACCAGGTTCCTTCCAGATTTGGAGCTTCCTTGTTTCAGAAGACTTTGTTGAGGATGCTTGGTGTGATGGAGAACTTTCCTCAGAGTGGTTCTACTGGCACACCACATGGATCTCACACTAGGTTGCAAGCGCAGACTCAAGGTCAGTAGCAAACTCCGGGTATTCAGGATCATGTGAGTCAGCCCCTAGTGGTTCAGGCATAAGTTATGGGTGTTCATATTGCTCCTTATGTTATTCTGACAATGGCTGAGCAGCAGTGTTATGAGAGGTTTGAGAAGATGAAACCACCCAAGTTTCAGGGTAGTAAGAGCAAGGATGCTCAGGAGTTTTTGACTTTCTGCCATGAGATGCTTGAGGTTGTGGGTATAGTTGATGCTCGAGGTGTTCATTTCATTACTCTTTAGCTGTGTGGAGGCGCAAGAGAGTGGTGGAGCACTTTTGGGAGTTCTAGATCAATTGGGCCTCCTCCGATTGAGTGGGATGTTTTCTCTAATTCTTTCTAGGATCGCTTCATTCCTCGCAGCGTGAGGGAGGAGAGTCGACTGAGGTTTGAGGAATTGAGACAGGGCAGTATGTATGTAACTGAGTATGAAGCCCGTTTATGTGAGCTTTCTAGGCATGCTATGACTATTGTTACTGATGAGGCAGAGAGAGTTCGTAGGTTTGTCGGAGGGTTGTCTTTCTCTACCAAGTCATATGTGTTTTGAGCAGCCAGAGAGGGGGCATCCTTCTACTTCATTATGAGCACCGCCAAGGAGGCAGAGTTGATTCTTTCAGAGGATTTTGGAGAGCCTAAGAGGGCTCATTCTTCTAGTTAGTTTTCTAGTGCTTCATATGGAGGCAAGAGTACTCATCGAGGTAGTGGTTCCTTTCAGTGTTGTGGGCTAGTTCATGCATCTATGCCAGTAGCTGAGAGTGGGTAGTCAGCTCGAGGAGCTTATGGTTCTGGCCCAGGTGGCCATGGTAGCTCACCTAGTTCGCAACACCAGTTATTCGAGCCGAGGTCTTGCTATGGTTTTGGGGATCCAGGTCATATGATTTAGTAGTGCCCTCTACAGACTCACTCAGAGCCCCAACGTACTTATTCAACTACTCCAGCTAGAGATTCAGCGTCTCTTGCCAGGGGTCGAGGCAAAGGTCAGTTTGATATAGCTGGCAGGACTTCTGGTAGGGGTGCTACAGCTCCAAAGGGTGGAGGTCAGGGTTTTACTCAGACTGCAGGTGGCCATGATGGCTAGTGTTATGCTTTTCTATGGAGACCTAAGGCTGAGACTTCTGATGATGTGATCACAGGTATTGTCCTAGTTTGCCATCGACCTGCGTCTATATTGTTTTATCCAGGGTCTACTTTCTCATATGTGTCTACCTATTTTGTTGCTGGGTTTAATATGAAGTCTGATTGCATGCATGTACCTATTCATGTTTCTACAATAGTGGGTGAATCCTTAGTGGTGGATCAAATGTATCAATCCTATCTTGTTTCTTTGGTCGGGTAGATACTTGGGTAGACTTGATCATTTTTGAGATGGTAGACTTTGATGTTATTTTGGGTATGTATTGGCTCTCCCCGTATCATGCGATTCTTGATTGTTTTGTGAATACTGTGGCCTTAGCGATGCCAAGTGTCCCAAGAGTTGAGTGGACTGGTCCTAGTGGTATTTATCCTAGCAAAGTTATCTCCTTCATTCGAGCTCAGATATTGGTTGATAGGGGGTGTCTACCCTATTTGTCCTTCATTCAGGATACTAGTATTGAGCCACCTTACATGGATTATGTGCCCGTGGTTAGAGAGTTTTTAGATGCGTTCCCTACTGATCTTTCAGGTGTTCCTCTGGATATGGATATTCATTTTGCCATTGACTTAGAGCAAGACACTAAGCCCATCTCTATTCCTCCTTATCGGATAGTTCTAACTGAGTTGAAGGAATTGAAGGATCAGTTGCAGGATTTGTTGAGTAAGGGGTTCATTCACCCTAGTATTTCTCCGTGGGCTGATCCTTTATTGTTTGTGAGGAAGAAGGATAGATCCATGAGGATGTGTATTGATTATCGAAAGTTGAACAAGGTAACAGTAAAGAACAAGTATCCTCTTCCTCGTATTGATAACTTGTTTGATCAGCGTCAGGGTGTATCTCTATTTTCTAAGATCGACTTGAGGTCTGATTATCATTAGCTGAAGATTAGGGTTTTTGATATCCATAAGAAATCTTTCAGGACTCGTTATAGCCACTATGAGTTTCTTGTGATGTCTTTCTTTTTTACTAACTCCACTACAGCATTCATGAAGTTGATGAATGGAGTATTAAGACCTTATTTGAACTCTTTTGTGATAGTCTTCATTGATGATATCTTGGTGTATTCCAAGACTGAGGAGGATCATGATTGGCATTTGAGGATTGTGCTCCAGTTATTGAGGGAAGAGAAGCTTTATGCCAAGTTCTCGAAGTGTGAGTTTTGGCTTGTCTGAGTTGCATTTCTTGGACACGTGGTGACCAAGGAGGGTATTAGGGTGGATCCAACCAAGATTGAGGCAGTTAGAGGTTGGACCAGGCCTACTTTAGTCACTGAGATTTTGAGTTTTGTGGGACTTGCAAGCTACTATAGATGATTTGTTTAGAGATTCTCCACTATTGCATCTTCTTTGACCAGATTGACTCAACAGAGTGTGACCTTCCAATAGTCTGATGAGTATGAGGAGAGGTTCCAAAAGCTCAAGACCTTGTTGTCTTCATCTCCTATTTTGACTTTACCCGAGGAGGATGTGGACTTCACTATTTTTGTGATGCTTCTAGAATTGGGTTAGGGGGTGTTCTTTTGCAGAAAGGCAAGGTGATTTCCTATGCTTCTAGACAATTGAAGACCCATGAGAAGAACTACCCTACCCATGATCTTGAGTTGGCAGCTGTGGTGTTTGTGCCTAAGCTATGGCGGCATTATCTTTAAGGGGTGCATTATGAGGTTTTCACTGACCATCGAAATCTTCAGTACATCTTTAGTCAGAGGGATCAGAACTTGCGGCAACGTAGATGGATTGAGCTATTGAAGGACTATGACATCACTATTTTGTATCATCCAGGGCAAGCCAATATGGTGGCCGATGCTTTGAGTAGGAAGGCTTCTAGCATGGGAAGTCTTACAGCTATCAGTGTTGAGGAGAAACCATTGGCAAGAGATGTTCAGAGGTTAGCCAACAGTCTTATTCAATTGAAGATTTCTAGAGAGACGAGTGGTTTGATTGCTTTCATTGAGGCTCGTTCTTCCTTAGTTGAGCTGATCTATGAGTACTAGTTTGATGATGAGAAATCATGTCTCATTCGAGAAAAAGTGTTGAGAGGGGAAGCTAAGGAGGCTCTTCTTGATTCTGATGGTGTCTTGAGGATCGGAGGCGGGATTTGTTTGCCCAAGACAGGCAAGTTGATTAGATTGATTCTTGAGGAGGTCCATTGTTCTCGATATTCCATTTATTTGAGAGCGGTAAAGATGTATCATGACCTGAGCCAGCATTATTGGTGGTATGGCATGAAGAGGGATATTGTAGACTTTGTTTCTAGATGTTTGACTTGTCAACAGGTCAAGTGTGAGCATCAGCGACCCGAAGGTGTGTCTCAGAGGATGCCTATTCCAACTTGGAAGTGGGAACAGATCACTATAGATTTTGTTGTGGGTTTGCCTACAACCGTGGGTGGTTATGACTCCATTTGGGTTCGGGTGAAGTATACGGTAGAGAGGTTAGCCAAGCTTTATATCATTTAGATTATGCGACTTCATGGAGTTCCAGTTTCCATTGTTTCTAATCGAGGTTCCTTGTTCACTTCCTATTTCTAGAGGGCTTTGCATCATAGTTTGGGTACTGGATTAGATATGACTACAACTTTTCATCTTCAGACAGATGGTCAGTCCGAGCAGACGATTTAAGTGTTGGAGGAAATGCTTCGTGCTTGTGTAATTGATTTTGGTGCTAGATGGGATCTGCATTTGCCCTTAGCAGAGTTTGCCTACAACAAGAGTTATCATTCCAGTATTCAGATGGCCTCTTTTGAGGCGTTGTATGGCAGATGGTTTAGAACTTCGATTTCTTTGTTTGATTCTGCTGAGATGGATTAGTAGATACAGACTTGAAGCTATGGAGCAGGTCCATATGATTCAGGATAGACTCTTGACAACCCAGAGCTGACAGAAGAGCTATGCAGATAGGAGAGTTCAGTCCTTCTGTTTTTGGAGGGTGATCATGTTTGGCTTCGAGTGTCGCCCATGAAGGTTGTGACGAGGTTCGGCAAGAAGGGAAAGCTTACCCATAGATTCATTAGACCTATTGAGATTTTGAGCCAAGTGGGAGAGGTTGCCTATAAGTTGGCCTTGCCACCTAGCTTGTCAGCTGTTCATCCGGTGTTTCATGTCTCCATGCTTCGGAAGTACGTGCTGGATGATTCCTATGTACTTTCTCTTGATTAAGTTGAGTTTGCTGAAGATTTATCTTTTGAGGAGGAGCCTATATCCATCTTGGGTAGGTAGTTCTGAAAGCTTCGAACCAAGGACATCGCTTTAGTGAAAGTGCTGTGGAAGCACCGTTAATTTGCTGAGGTGAATTGGGAGACAGAGTCAGATATGCGTGCCATATATCCTCATCTCTACGAGGCTTCAGGTAATTTTCTTGCTTTATGTTCGAAGATAAACATAGTTTTTAGTGGTGAATAATGTAATGACCTGGTTGGTCATTTTTGGTATTTTTGTGAAATTTACCATTTTGCCCTCTTGATATTTACTCCGAGTTGTTTCTTGATTGAGTTTTTGAGGTTGATTCAAAACATTGAGTTGAAAGTTTAGAACTTTGGTAAATTTTGAGTTTGAAAGGCTTAAGTTGTTTTAAAGTGTTTTTTGGAGTCTTTTGGAGTTTCAAGTATCGGAACGGAATTCTTTTGATTCCACTAGTTCCGGAATATGAAATCTGATCCGTGAGAATTGTTGGTTTCAGATTTCGAATATTTTTGAGAATTTGAGGTCCTAAGTTGTGAAATTGTGGAATTTTAGCCTCTGGATTGACTTTGGTCAACATTCGCAGTTCAGATACTCGAATCAAAATTTTGAGAGTTTTATTGGATTTAGGGGATGATTTTAGGCCTAGGTTTGTTGTTGGTTAATTTTTGAGAGGTTCTGAGCTTGTTTTATCCTTTTTAAGCGTTGAGTTAATTTTTTGTGATTTTCACTAATGTTTGGTCAAGGAGACCTTATATTTGTGTTTTAACTATTCCATTGACTCCGGAACGTCAAGTATAATTAATTTGCATATTTTGTTTGTGTATACGGGGTTCCAAATGAATTCCAGGGATCGATTTGATTTTTTAGAGTTGGCTGAATTTTTACTGGTACTGTAGGCCTCGCTTTTGTGAAGATCTAGTCACTTAAGCGACCTTTGCTACAGTGAAGGGCTTGTCGCTTAAGCGACCTTCGCTTTTGCGATGCCCGCAATTTTAGCGGGGTTTACTTAAGTGAACCCCTAGTCACTTTTGCGACATCAAAGAGTGGTTTTGACCTGTAATTTCAGAGTTTAAGCCCCATTTCACCATTTTAAACCTTGGGGAACGCTTGGTTGCAAATTTTGAAAGGATTTTCTGTGCTAGATCATTTTTGTAAGCCTTCTTGTTCCTAATCCATTATTTTCCATTGATTAATTATGGGTTTTAACATTAAAATATGAGGTTTTGTTTGTTGAATAATGAGGTTCTTCATGAACTCAAGTTCTTAAACTAAAACGGTCATTTTGAAGTGGTTTTAGTCCCTTTTTTGAAATGATTTTCTCTAATGAGTTCCTAAAGTCTTGAGTAATGTTTTCAAATATTATTTTCTGAATTCAAACCTTCTTTTTGAAATTGGGGTTTGTGTTGATTGACCCACTTTTCAAGAGAATTGGTGAGGGTATTGTGATTTCCGGTACATGATTGTGAATACTTGATTATTATAGATTGTGTGGCTTTGTAAGTGATTCCGAAGGGGAAGACTCAACTTTTGAAGTGATTAATTAATTGATTTGAGACAAGTGATCTCTTAAACATTATAATTTAGTTGAATTGTTTATTTCTCTTCATTGCCTATGTGTTGGGAGTAATTAGGAATGAGCTAAAGGGTTATTTGTTTTCCTTGATTAATGTAACCAACAAAAAGGGGGAAAATAAAAAGGCTTCTTGATGATGATGTCAAATTGTGAATTGCCTTGTTGTGACCCTATTGATTTGGTTGGTAAATTGCTTCAATGCATGAAAGTGGACTTGTGTGATTTGAATTGTTGTCTCTCCGTGTGGTGTTATATCACATGTGTGCATGGTTTGATGAACACCGTGATAACACACTTGATAAAAGCCAAAGGGAAATAGTTCTTGCTAGTAATATAAAGGGCGAGGGGAAATGGTTTCGGCTAGTGATATAAATGCCGAAGGAAAATGGTTCCGACAAGTGTTATTTTGTGATAAAAGCCAAAGGAAAATGGTTGCAGCTAGTGATATAAATGCCGAAGGGAAATGGTTTGGGCTAGTGATCTAAATGCCGAAGGAAAATTGTTCCGGCAAGTGAAATAACTTGAAAGTCGAAGGGAAATGGTTTCGGCTAGTTGCATTGTGCCGAAAAAAATGGTTCTGGCCAATGTTGACTTTGTGATCAATTTTGTGATGCATATGTTTGACTCATTTGATGCATATGATTGGTTTATTTGTCGTGTTTGATTGGTTTATTTGATTTATGAGTTGAACATGTTGCTATTTGTGAATTGAAATGTCTTGTACTTGAGAGTAAATGATTCGATACTTTTCGGTTGTTCAAGTGTGACTTTTGTTCTGTGATCTTTTGTGACTTGGTTATTATAGAATTGTTAGGTTGGGCTAATTTCTGTGCAGGTTGTAGTTTGTGGAGGTTCGGTTAGGATAGAAATGAATATTCGATTTAGCTAGGTTGCCTAGTTTATTAGGTTGCTTGCTGGGTACCGTGTTGGTGGTACTTACTCCTTGCTTCTACACTTGTGTAGGTTCCGAGCCCGGACCTGTGTGATCTCTTTCTCCTTCTTCTAATTTTGAGGCTTGTCAAGGACTTGGAAAGGTAGCTGCTTGTCACCTCAGTGGGCCGTCTCTTTTTCCATTTATTATGCTTTGTTCTATTTGAGAAACAAAGACATTTGAGACTTGTATTTATCTTTCAAATTTTGTATTTACTTTAGTGGCTTGTACACGTGACAACCAGATTTTGGGGTGTTGTTTAGAATGAATAAGTTTTTCGACTTTATCTTGTTCTTGCTTTATTTATTTTCGCTTTTCTTTCATTTTAGTTGGGTTGAAGTAACTTGTCTTGGTGGAAATAGACAAGTGCCATCACGTCTATTTTTGGGTCATGGCATTGATTGTGTGAATACTCTATGAGATGGCACATGCATTATTGATAAAAAAATAAAAAGAGGATTATTTACAAAACAACTGTCCTAGAAACAATCGATGACAATTGATAACATACAAGCAACTGTGCATTTCTGATCTTATTTAACATCATCTTAGCTCTTTCCATTGATAAAACTTAGAGGTAAGGAAAATCTAGATTGCTTGGTCCTAGAACTTACACTTGTTCACAACATTAAGTAGCTCGAAGACCAAGCAATCCTGATTCCCTATTACTCTAAGCTCTATCAATGGAAATGGGTAATATGTTAGTAAACACGATCCGACATGCATATTTCTATGTTTTTTAAATAATCCTCCTATTTTATCCATAGTGTATCTACCACTTCATGGAGGTTTCATACAATTATATGGCTCAATTATTTAGAAGATTAATATCATCTACTAATGTATAAAACTATTTATTTCACGAGTTTAAGGGACATCCTTTAATAGAGAAGAATTTATTTTGTTAGGATACCATTATGAGGGAGAAAAGAAAAAATATACCATCAAACATTATATTTTATAGTTTACGATCATTGAGGACTAAAGGCATGATAAAATATTATTAAACAACTAAAAATTAAAGAACAATAATTAACCAATAGAATGACTCACATATTGAAACAAACAAACAAACTTCACCGACAATTCAAAAGTAAATAAAACAAGATGGATAAACTCTTCTCTAGTGACAGTAAAATCAATGACCTAGTTCTATTTAATTGCAAATTAATGAACCGCATAAGGCTTCACGTCTGGGTCATCAACAATATTCTCTTAATTTTTATTTAGGAAATCATCTATTGGGTTAAAATTGTTAGAGGAATCATAAAAATATAGTTTACCACTAGGGGAATAACTAAGAATAACAACATGTTCTCCCTCTGTAATCAAAAGTTGATGTGCCTTCTTGAGGAAACTTTTCATTCCCTTTTTGAAAGTTGTAATGTGTTTCGCGTTAGACTATATCATCTTCATATCAGTCTTTTTTTGGTGTACAACCTTATTTTCTGCCATTACGAAGGTGTTAGGGGAAAGAAGGTGGTTTGACTAAATAAACTTGAGAAACTTTTAGAAGAAAATCATGTAATTTATAGGCGGCAATATTTCTATTACTTCGTGGTTATTTTATGTCTATAAATGAATTGCATATTATGTAATATTCCTAGAGATTTACAATCCTAACAATTCATTTTGACTCCTATTTTACGTACTTGAGTTACATTTTTCCCATTGAAGTTATATCTTCAAAAAAAGTTTCAATAGATTACACCACTTAAAAATAGATTACTTTTAGTTAGAATTTTAAAACTTCCTTGGATTTACGAATCTTGGTTCATTCATATATTTTTTTCATTTTAGTATTATTGATACTACCAAATTATATCTCTCAATGAAGTATAGAGCAGTTGTTGTTCAAATATAGAAGTCAACAAGATCAGGGTCGAATAAAGGAATATGATGAGAATATTACTCTTAGGCGTAATCAGAACAAGCGGTCTTTATTTGTAAAACATGTGCGGAAAGTAAAATTTTAGTACTTTGGTTTAGTATTTGCTTAGTAACTAAATATTGCAATTGTTTATCAATACGAGTGTGAAACTAAGGTTGTAAACTATGGAATTAAAATATTGTCACCTATTAATTATGCAAATTTCTTCTAAAAGTTTCTCAAGTTTATTTTAGTCAAACCACCTTCTTTCCACTAATGCCTTGGTAATGGTAGGAAATAAGATTGTACGCCGACAAAAGACTAAAATGTAGATGATAGAGTCTAAAGCAAAATGCATTGCAACTTTCAAAAAGGGAATGACAAGTTTTATCAAGGAAGCACACATATTTTCAATTACAACGGGAGAATATACATGTTATTCTTATTTATTCCTCGAGTGGTAAACAATATTTTTATTATTCTTCTAATAATTTCAACTCAATAGATACATTCCTAAATCAAAATTTAGAGAATATTGCTGTTGATCGAGATGACGTGAAGGTTTTTGCAGTTCATTAATTTTCAATTAAATAGAGCTAGGTCATTAGAGAAGAGTTTATCCATCTTGTTTTATATACTTTTGAATTGTTAGTGAAGGTTTTTTTTTTCAATATGTGAGTCTTTTTGTTGGTTGATTATTGTCCTTTGATTTTTATTCGTTGAATAATTTGTTTGCCGTACCTTTAGTACTCCACGATCTTAAACTATGAAGTATAAGGTCTTATTGTGTATTTTTACTTTTAACCCTTATATAGGTATCCTAATAAAATAAACTCTTTTTTATTAAAGGATTTGACTTAAACCAGTGAAATAAATATTCATATGCATTAGTAGATGATATCACTCTTCTAAATAATTGAGCTACTTAATTGTGAGAAAACTCTATGATGTGGAAGATTCATTATTGATAAAAAAGAAAAAGAGGATTATCTATAAAACAATAATCCTAGAAAGAAAGAATCGATGACCATTTAAAATATATAAGAAAACACTACTTTTTTGGAACATACATATCATCAAGCAACATGTTATTATATGGTCTATTGTATATGTATCAGAGGAGTTTAAATGTATTATAGATTATTATTGTAACACCTCAAAAGTGTCTAGCTCAAATAAGACCATGAAGAGTGTAGAAGGATGTTGAAGTCTGCAAAAATTTACTTTCATAGACGGCATTTACGGCCCTTGCAAGGAACTACAGACCGTAGATTCCACCCATAGTCCAAACTTCAAAAAGTTTAGAAATTGGTTTGAGATCCACAAATTAGGTTTACCAGTCATATATAGTGTTATGGGCCGTAGATCTGATTGTAGATCAAATTTCAGAAATAAGGAATTTAGGACTTAAACAGGACGAACAGGTCCATAGGTCATAAATCATTATACAGACAATAGGCCAGCCTGTAGACAGAAGTCCTGAACTACAACAAATCTTTGCTTTCCATGGACTCCTTTTTACAGCTAGTAGAATGTTCTATGGACCATAGATGGGTCTTGTGGAATCAAGGTCAGAAACCCAGAAAATTGCCTCTGTCTTCTACGGAATCTTTCACAACTCGTGGAATGTTCTATGGTCCGTAGAAGATGTTTGTAGATGGCCTTCGACAGTTTTTAATGAGGGTCATTTTTGTTTTTTCCTATTCTTGTAATCCCTATACTATGTCGTATTGAATTATTCTAAGTGGGATTAAGTGATTCATAGTTATCATAACCCCTCATTCTCTCATAACTTCCACAAAATCAAGGTTTTCTCTCTCAACTTTTCTCTCAAGGCAAGAACTAGGGATCCAAGCTTCAAGCATCCCCTCAAAGATTAAATTTAGGGTTTTTACTCCAGGTATGTAGGATTTCATCAATGGGTATCCCTTCACCCATTGAGTCCCAAGAAAACCCCAATTCTTCAAGTTAATCATTCCTAAAAGCCATGGCTACTATGATCTTCATGAGTTCTTGATGAATTTCAGTTCTTCTTCATGATTAGCCTTCAATTGCATAATTTTAATTATAATTCCATTTTTCAATGGTATTTTCATAAACCTATGACGTACAAGTATTTTTCATGATTTAGAATTCTGTTATTTCATATGCATGTCTCATATTATCGTATTATCATGATTTAGATGCTTTCAAATAAAGTATCTCTCAGATTATTTTTAGTTATCATGATTAATGAGTTATTCAGTATTTATCACTATAAACACGTGATTTTTGACCGAACTTAAGATTCTACACAATTTTTTATACTTAAATATCATTATTTTGGTAGGTTTATTTATTTATTTGTTTATTATTATTATTTAAAAAAAAAAAAGAGATCTGAAAATCACAACAGATTATATGGTCTCTTTATGTTTAAATTTTAATAAATAAGCTTGTGAATTTAATATACTGGTTAGTTATATTTTTATTTTAATTAATCTTTCAACTTTTACCTAGTCTAAAAATAATAGAATATAAAGAAGAGAAAAAGAGTCCTAACAATTTCAAATTACCTCACCCTTTATCCTAATTACCCTCAAACTCCCATAACTTATTCTTCCTAAAAATCCTCTTCCCATTTATTTAATCTTTCTTCCCCTTTGTGTTTCACGTACAAGTCTCCCCAGCACCACGTTTTTTTCTTCTTTTTTTTCAATTGGTTTTACATCTTTTCTTTTCTATTTTTTCTGTAACTAGAAACTCTCAACCAAATACCTTCCCACTCCCTCACGTTCCCTTTAATTAGCACTAGACTAACACCCAAAACATTATAAAAAATCAACATACATAGAAAAAAGAGGACACAGAAAAACACAGGCAGAGAAAAAAAATCAGCACATTAGAGTAGAAAAAAATCAATTAAGCAAGAAGTCAGGCTCGAGATCTTGTTTACGACTACTAGAGTTAGCTTTGAAGGTTTGTTTCCCTCGTTACTAATTTTTTTTTTTTAATGTTTTTTATGTAAATCAAGTTGATTTGGTCATGGTGCATTTAAGAATGAATTTGTGGTTGTTATTATTATTACTTCGTCCTTTATATATCGATTTCATGTTGAAATAGTGTGTTGAGTTCCCTCTTTATATTTGACTTCGAATTCATTTATTTGTTGTTTCTTTTACTTTTTTTTCTTTTTTCGTGCTTGTGACTATAATTTGTAAATAGAAACCTAAATGACATACACGGGATTGAAAATTTTCTTTAAGAGAATTGGAGTAATTATGATAACAATGTAATATTTATTTTTTTAAAAAAAAAGAAGAATGATATGTTTATGGTGAGCAGTAGGTTATACAAAGTATTTTTTTCTCAAATATTTTAAATGATTCATGTCCTATGTGTTATTTTGTGAGATACACGTTAATTTTTTTAGTGAGAATTTCTAAAGAGTTTCAAAAGCTTGTTTTCTATGAGTAAATAGTATAAAAGAATAACTATTGACGCAATAGTTTACTAAAAGAAAATAAATAGCGTGGTGAATATTTAATCAATACAAGTGTTTAATCATATCTTCTTTTTTTTGTATTAATTTGTATTCATTTAATATTATAGAATCAAGCTATTTGTGTCACTCATAAATGATTTTTTTAGGTGAGATTATGTTATAATATTTGCATTACTTTACAGATCGATACTTTAATAAAGCGTTGGGTTGAACATTATATCACGATTATAAAAATATTATTTAGAAACTAATGCAATTCTGTTTGGATACTATCTCTTGCCTAAGTATGAAATTTATAGCCTTACAATTAATAAATGCACCTTTCGCCAATAATAAGGGATGAGAATGAGATGCGAATTAGCCAAAAAAGTAATAAATAAAAATTTCTCTAACATTAGACAAGTATAAATTTATTTTATTTTATTTACAAAAAGTAATAAATAATAATTGGGTCAGTAAAGAATGTGATTTCACATCATTTTGAGACACTTAAAAAATTTCCAAAGATGCAGTGACGCACCTTGGCCAAATAATCATATTAATGTTGCTTTAACGTAAACTAAAATTGTGATGCGATTGAGAGAAGAAAGCAGTTACGCTTCTAAGTAATTATATCTCAAAATATAGAATGCAGTTATGCATCCGATTTGAGATTAATTAATTTCAACAATAAAATATGAGGGTAAAGTGTGGCATATAACAATATATCCAAAAAAAATATTTTAAATCAAGTATACGTTAAAAAGAGCGCCCGTGCTAGAACCACGGGACTCGAGGGATGCTTAATATCTTCCTCTCGATAAATAGAATTCCTTACCCGAATTTCTAATTCGCAGACCAATATAAATAAAGAGACATTTCCATTTGATTAGGGGTTAAAAAGAAAGGAGACTTGGAACACCATAACTCAATTCCAAGTGGCGACTCTAAAAAAATAAAATAATCCCTATTCAATACCGTCACTTAAATTGGAAAAAACCCTTTCCGTCAATCGAAAAAGGAGTGTGAGATCTCTAGCAACTCCACTGGAGACCTAATTAGAATTCGAGCTTTGTTATATGGACTTGTGCTTGATTTTATTATGTTTTTGGATATATTTGTGTATGATGAACCAATGTGCTACTTGTTACTCATTTATCTCTTTGATATTGTTAAAATGTATTATAAATTGTCTTCCCTCGCGCATCCCATCTGAGTCTATGAAAATAGAGTAGCAGGGAATGCAGTTATGCATCCCACTTTCTATTAAGATAAAGCTAGAGTGTCTTGATATCAAGTGAAGGATTTTTAGTCACACATATTAGGCGGGGTTGGGCAAGCAATTAAGTCAGAATATCGTTGCTACCGATAAGTTGCCCCTCCCCGACTTGAGTTGTCCACTCGGTTAAGCCAGTCTAGATACTTATATCCTCTAGGTTTAAACCTAGTAGAACTAAAACACAGACATTCTTATCCCTAGTAGGTTCCACTTATTTGCATAATTTGCATTTGACTTAGTGGGGCTCGATAAAGGGGTCGGGTCCGTCTAGGACAGGATGCCCTCTTTTGACCAACATGTATATTTTATGTGTTAGTTATAAATATTATTTGGAAGGTATTGATTGTTTACTGGCTTTAGGTGTCCCCTAAAATGAATTCTTTAATATTTACACTCTTTTTTCTACTTTCTTATTATTAAAAAAAATTCTTCTTTAAAAAAACGAAATACAATAAAAAAATATATTTTAAAAAATCAAATTTGTCATATATATTTATATATAAAAAAATTAAATTAAAAAAAAAATCATCGACCGATTTGAAGATCCAATGAAAACTAGAACGTCACAATTCGATTCTCCGTGAAAGAGTGATCACGAGACTGTGTCAAAAGCTAAGTTAAAGGATTGTTCTTGTTTGCCAGAAAATATTCAAAAACTTGTCTCCCTATGGTAGTTCAAAAATATAGATGAAATAATAACCCTAGGTAACCATATAAAAATTTGTAAAAACAAGTCCTATTAAAACTAGAATTCTATCTTCGCTTGCCTTCACGAAAGGCTTCACTGCTCGTGGGGTGTTTCACGGCTCGTGGAGGCTGTCATGATTCACACTTGGATAAATTCCACTCTCCTTTGAAGTACTCTCCAAGCGCCAAGTGATTCGTACATAGCTCCACGACTCGTGAGGTGAGTTGTGGTGTTCACTTGATCAAATTTTCCAGCCTTCACTTCGCTTTCTCTCTATGAGCCTTCACACGATCCGTGAAATGTTCCACGACTCGTCATACTGGTCGTGGGTCGTGGTCTTAACTTCAACATCACCTTCATGGTTTGTTTTTCTCGTTCATATGAGTCATCAGCCGGCTCGTGCAATGTCCCAGGACTCGTGAGTTGAGTCGTGGTGTTCACTTAACACACTTCCAAGCTTGTAGCTTGAGGTGCATTCGTCACGACCCATTTCACTCCTCGTGCACTGCTCCATGACTCGTGGGGTCGGTCGTGAGCTTCCCTTGAGAAAAAAGTTCAGCATTCTTCTCATTTCACACATTCCAACGTTGCACCTGTAATAATACCAAAAAGCACCTCATATCCACATAGAAACACTTGATTCCTCACTTTAATCCGTGGTTATAAGTATCAAATGTGTTGTGAAATCACGACACAACCATTACAAATTAATTATATTTTACTTGAAATTTCCATGTCAATGTTGTCTAAACGGATTTAGAGTACGTGAGGCCTAGAATTAAATTTTTTTCTTTTTTCTCTTAATTATTAGTTAGTTATTTTTCAAGAATAAAAGTACCCTCTAATAGGTGAAAAATATTAATAATTATAGGCAAAGTCTTTTTCAAAAATTTTATTTCTTATTTTTACATAGAAAATTCTTTATTATGCCATATTTATCATCCTCTATATTGGCTCAGTGCTTTAATTATATGTGAATAGTCATATTGAGAGTATGTCATCTTCAATATTTCTTTGATTTATCTACCAATAATATTGATTAAAATTTATAATAGGCCCTTCTAATAATAACATTAATTGAGATTATTATTTTCTCTATAAATCTTAATATTAAAGGTGCATTTATTATGGTTTGTTTTATGATTGAACTCTTACTACAACACTTTGAATGATATATAATCAGCCTATTGATGACAACTTTCAATTAAATTTGTTATTTATGTAAAATATTTTTTTTCTGAAAAAGCTATTGTGACACTTCAAGAACAAGTCATTTTAATCTCTTGGCCAAATGAAGTCTGGTTGATTCAACTCAAAAACATTCTAAAATATATTCACTTTATAAATATTAGTACTGATATTCTTGTTCCCTCAAAGTCTCATCTCTGAAAAAAAATCTTGCAGCATTTTCCATATAAGTTTCACACCTTTTTGAGTCAGATTTTAAGAGGTCCATGAATTAGGTGTCGTAAGTTTGTGAATTTCTTGACCCTGAATCTTTTTCCATAGGTACAACGTGGTTCATTATGATCGAGGAAAGTGTCAGAATAGGAAAAGAGATGCGAACGTACCACTTCAGTTTGTAGATTGTACTCCTTGGCAACTTTGGACATGGTGGAAAGACATGGGGTTGTTAGAGAAAGGTATAATATTCCAATATTTTTGTTTCTTGACTAGAATCATGGAATTGGACCCTATGAGGGATGTGATCGAAGCACTTTTGTCCTTTTGGGATCCCACAAACAATGTTTTTCATTTTTCAAATTTTGAATTGATCCCAACCGTGGAGGAAATAGCTGGTTTTACCGGGTTTGGAGTGAGGTTGCACCGTCAGAAGCTTGTAGTCCCAAGGGGCATCTCCATCAACAAGTTCTTTCAACAGTCGAACATCCTCAAATTCAAGGAGGAATCCATAGATAAATGTTGGATCTCATTACAATTTTTGTACGATAGATACGAAAAAGAGGAAGGATTCTAGAAGTTTGGAAAGCCACTCAGCAATAAGGAAAATTTTGAAACATTGAAAAAACATACACGTTTTTCTTTTATGGTAGCTTTTTGGGGAACAAGGTTTTTCCAAAGAGAGGCGGAAAGATTAACATCCTTTTGGCAGGAGTAATGAATGTGATAATTGAGAAAAAGAATTATACTATCATCCCGATGATTTTAGCTGATATCTACCGCGCCTTAATTGTCTATTAGAAGGGAAAGCGTTTCTTCGAAGGATGTTACATATTGCTGCAACTATGGATGGTAGAGCATCTTTACCAGCCGCCTACTGTGGATAGATTTATTCATGATCAAAGTGATTACATAACAAGTCATGCCAAGAGGGTAGAGAAATACAAGTGTCCAGAAGGGGTTAATGCTTGGGTTGAATGTTTTTGCTCACTAACGGCAGATAAGATAACTTGGAATTATCCTTGGTTCCCTTGGGAAGAAGTCATACAAGTGTCATCTGTCCGTCCTTTTTTGTTTTGTTGATGGGTATTAGGGGTGTGCAGCCATACGTACCGTTACGGGTTCTACGTCAGTTAGGTAGACGTCAAATCCTACCTATCACGGAAGATATGAAAGATTTTGTGTCTGAAGTGGGACCGACTATCCCCTTCCCCGAAGGATTGACCCAAAGAATTTGGGATGGTTGTATAGTCATGGGAATTAGAACGATGGTTAAAGAGCGAGACAAAGGAGAAACTCACCCGGGATACTCCAAATGGCTTGAAAAACAACCTCCGTTGCTGGTTAGGCCAGAGAAATCTATAAAAGATCCAATAGACCATGAGGCTGAGATAAAAATAAGGGTCGAGTTGGCAATGAGCGATTACCTTGCTGAAAATGAGGCATTAAGAGCAAAATTAGAGCTTGTTAGAGCCGCTCTAGCTTAACAACAAGCAGGACTCAAAGAGGAAAGAGCCAAGGTGACTCAAAGAGAAACCACTCTCCAAGGACAAGTTAATCTAGAAACAATTAGGGGAGCACAAATTACGGAACTAGCGGTGTCTCGACAACAACTGATGGCATGTGATCAGAAAAGTCAAACAGATTTTGACCAAGAGAGAGCCCAATCACTACTAAAAAAATTTGATTTAGCGATGGACAAATTTTGTAGCTAAACAGTAAAATCCGTTGCTAATCCTACTTAGCGAAGAATTAGCGACTGATTTTCATTAGCTACGAGCAAAATAGTGATGGACCAGCGATGAAGTTCGTAGCTAAATACAGTGCTTTTTAGTAGTGAATGGATACGTGAAAGGGGAAGGCTACAAGAGGAAATAGTGTAGGTGTCGACTCAAGAAAGACGAACTAGAGAAATGATGGCCTCCCATGATCAATAGATACGAGGATGGAATTAGACTTGCAATGCACCTAGGTCGAAGGTTCATCGTTTGGCTGATCGCACTACCCGAATGGGTATAGATTACCAAGAGATGAACCATGAACAATTTCTGGCAGAAGTACCCGAATTTGCTGAGTATCTTACGACTTCATTGCAAGAGATATATCAGAGTGTAAGAGGTCATTTAAGACCGCGATCTCCGTGAGTACGAAGATTGGGCTATGAGCATGGCCACTAGATCTTTGGGATATGAAGAATGATACAGACCTTTGTTTTAGTCAGTTTTTAGCTTAAGTCTTGTTTCCTTTCGTCTATATTTCTGCACTTTGTCTGAGTCGTGTCTGTTTAAGTCTTAGTTTCTGACATTCGTTTGATGATATTTTCTTTGCTTTCGTACTTATGTTTCAAATATTGAATAACATTAGACGTTATGCATATTTCTGGTTTCATTTTTTTCTTTCTTTCTCCATTAATATAAATAAATAAATATATATATAAATAGTAATGTATATATCTATATGTATAAAACTTAAAAAAAGATAAATAAAAAATATTCTCGAACTACGCAAAGATCTGATTCATGCACTAACGTGATACGTAGGCAACCCAATGGGTTCGATCGGAACTTTTTTAAAAAATTACTAAAGAGGAGAAAAACACCTAAATAAGCCGGGATGAAACATAAGATCTTCCATATTAGAAACATATATGTGTGGATGTAGTGTGCTAAGTTTCTTAACACTAATTTATTTGCTACTCCATTCAGAAAGAAAGAAAGAGAGACATATTAGCTTAGAGGTGGTTGGTTTGTGGCTAAGGTGGCATCTCATCCATACTATACAAGGTAAAAATGGAAAAAGAAAATTACCCGCAAAGATGGAACAGAGTCGGACAATGATGAGGTCCAAAATCAGATGGTTTCACAAGAGTCAGGGTCAATAGAAGATATACGGATGTTAAGACAACAAATGGCGGAAATGTACGAAGCTTGGATGAATGGACAAGCTCCACCATCTTCAATCCGTGACTATCTGAATACGAATATTCTTTCCCTTATCCAAGTGTCAGCAAGTAATCCGATTTATCTACCTGGATTTGGCCCCTATGCTAACACATCCAATGTCATTGGAACTTCTATGATGCACCCTTTGTGTACACTTATGATGAGTAATCCACTCTTCGTGCCAACAACGTCGACTAATAAACTTCCTCAACCAACAATGGTGCAAAAATCCAACAATGAACCTCAATCCAATGTTCATCATGATCAGGGCTACACCCAAGAAGAGGCTCTTAAAATTCCAAGCTCTTATCCCCACACTCATCAGTATAGTTCCCTCGTTGAAGTTGAGAAAACTATTAAGAACGAGGAACATGAAGAAATAGCTAGAAAAATGAAGAGCTTGGAACAGAGTATAACAGATATGTAGGGAATATGAGGACACAAAGGTCTCTCATTCAGTGATTTGTGCATGTTTCCCCATGTCCATTTGCTTGCTGGTTTTAAAACCCCAAAGTTTGCGAAATAAGAGGGTCATGGAGACCCTATAGCTCATTGGAAGAGATATTGCAATCAACTATGAGGTGTTGAGGGCAAAGAAGAGTTGCTCATGGCCTATTTTGGGGAAAGGCTGGTGGGAATTGCATCTGAATGGTTCATAGATCAAGATATTGTCAACTGGCATACATGGGATGATTTGTATTGATGTTTTGTGCAACAATTCCAATATAATATTTACATCGTGCCAGACCGCTCTCACTTGCCAACATGAGGAAAAAGACTATTGAAAATTTTCGTGAATATTGTGTTAGGTAGAGGGAGCAAGCTGCTAGGGTTAAACCACAAATGAAGGAGTCAGAAATGATCGACGTCTTTCTCCATGCGCAAGAACCTGACTACATTCATTACCTGCTTTCTACTGTTGGAAAAACATTCACCGAAGTTATTAAGGTTAGGGAAATGGTGGAAAGTGGCATCAAGTCTAGAAAGATTGTAAGCCAAGCTACCTTAAAAGCCACAACACAAGTACTTCAAAATGTTCTTGGAAATCTTGGAGGGAAGAAAAGAAGGGAAGATGTAGCTACCATTGTATCAGGGCCTCGGACCTATGTCCAAGACAATCATCCACAACACTATTTTCCTTCCCAAACCCCACAATTACCCGTTCCATACCTTCAATATCCCATTTTCAGTGCACAACCAATTGATCAACCCCCTTCTTACCCGTAATGGCGTGCAAGAGCTCCTCAAAATCATCCACCACTCCCACAAATTCACCAAAATACCACTAGAATCCCTGTTTGTCCTAGACCAGAGTACCACAAGGGAAATGGAGCTAAGGATGAGTTCACTCCTATAGGAGAATCATACGCTAGCTTGTTCCAAAAATTAAGAGTGCTGAATGTTTTGAGTCCTATTGAAAGATTGATCTCAAATCCTCCCCTAAGAAATCAAGATTATTCCCGAAGATATACATATTGTTCTGATGCCCCAGGGCACAACATAGAAAGATGCTGGTACTGGAAAAGGGCAATTCAAGATTTGATCGATACTTGTCGAATTATAGTTGAAAGCCCGAATGGACCAAGCATCAATCAAAATCCATTGTTGAGGCATACTGAAACAAACATGTTAGAGATAATGCATGGCCGTGAAGAATTTGCAGTCCCATACAAGCCCATCCTTAGAGTTGGAACTGGCATAGAAAATTCGGTGAATGTTGTTGACTTGACAAAGATTGTGTCTTCATAGGAAGGAAAGATGTTGGAAAAGTTGAACCCGTCAAACACACCCATCTTAACTGTGAAAGGAGCACTTGAAGATGTTTGGACAAGTCAAAGAGATGAAAAACTGGTTGTTCCAAGAGGGCCAAACAAGCCTATCTTGATCGTGCAAGGAGCCTATATTCCACTTGTGATCATTAAGCCACTGTCTCAACTTCCAATGACTAACCCCAAGGCTGTACCTTGAAATTATGGGCCCACCATTATGACATACAAGGGGAAAGAAGTCAATGAAGAAGTAGATGAAGTAGGAGGAATGACCCGTTCAGGAAGATGCGATGCCTCGGCAGAATTAAGAAAAACTAAAAATGACCAAATGTCAGTTAAGAGTCCAGTCACTGAAGAGGAAGTAGAGGAGTTCTTAAGAAAGATGAAATTGTCAGACTATTCCATTGTGGAACAGATGAAGAAAACTCCAGCCCAAATCTCTTTGTTGTCTTTGTTGATACATTCAGATAAACATCATAAATCTATGATGAAGATCGTGAACGAAGCACATATTCCTAATGAAGTTACAGTAAGTCAGTTAGAGAAGATCGTTGGGAGAATCTTTGAGATAAACAGAATCACCTTTTCAGATGATGAACTACCGGTGGAAGGCACCGGACATAACCAAGGCCTCCATATCACTGTAAAGTGTGAGCTTTCCAATGTCACTCGAGTTCTAACTCATGGAGATCAGGGGAAAATATTTGTTCATTGTCAACTCTATAAAAATTTAATATTAGTTCTGAAAGGGTACGACCTAATACTGTATGTGTTATAGCTTTTAATGGGTCAAAACCCGATTCCATTGGTGAGATAGAGCTCATACTAACAATAGGGCCTGTCGATTTCACCATAGACTTTCAAGTGTTGAATATCAATGCATCTTACAATCTATTACATGGGCGACCATGGGTGCATAGGGCTTGAGAAGTCTCCTCTACATTGCATCAAATGATCAAGTTTGAATACGACCGAAAAAAAGTAAATGTTCACGGTGAGGGGGACCTATCAATTTACAAACTCTTCCATCCCTTTTATCAAGGAAAATAATGCAACTAAGGGACTGGTTTATCAAGCTTTCTAGGTAGTGGTTGTTGAGTATATCCTTGAGGGGAATCTCATTTCAAAACCACAATTGCCCGCAACATCTGTGATGATGGTTAATGAAATATTGAAGCATGGGTTTGAACCAGGTAAAGGCTTGGGGATCTTTTTGCAAGAGAGAGCTTATCCAGTAAGTCCACAAAAGTGCCCTAGTAGTTTTGGCTTGGGATACATGCCCACAATCAAGGACAAAATGAAGGCCAAGAAGTAGAGAGGAGATGCATGGTCTCTTACCAAGCCAATACCATCCATATACAAATCCTTCATCAAAACCTACATAACAGAATCTTTTGAGTCACCACTCCCAAAGCCAGTGTTTGAGGTTAATGGAGAACTGGTCAACTATTTTCATAGCTTGTTTGTCGAAGCCGATATGGTGGAAAATGGAGAAGGCTCCAGTAATAGAGATGTGCAATTCATTGGTCCTGTTGTCCAGCTGAACATTTCGGAGGTCACTCCTTTCCCCATTAAGAAGGAGACTTGGTAGTTTGTTTTGTTTTTCTTTCTATTATCCAATTTATTTAAATATTGTAATTTGGATTTTGACTTGTTTTTTTTGTTGTTCGAATATTTCTATCTTTCCTTTCCGGGAGATGTAATAATGTTTCTATTTTAGTCTAATATATTTTTTTTTTCTTTATACAGTTATTTCTGTGCCGATTCTAGTGATATGACATGCATGTAGAATTTTTCGCCAGCTCTTAAAATCCAATCTAATCTTCGACCTAATCTTGAAATACTAAATAAAAAAGTCGAGTATGAGGAAGATTAAGTATTTGAGGAAGTAAGCAATGATTTCAAACATTTTGAGAATAAATCAAACCCAAACATGAGTGAGACTGAGACAATCAATCTAGGAGATCTTGAAAATATTAGAGAAACTAAGATAAGTGTACATGCTCAACAACAAAAAGAGGATATAATCTAGGCTCTGTTTGATCATTACAAGGATGTTTTTGTATCATCTTATGATGACATGCTTGGATTAAACACTGACATGGTGATTCACAAGTTGTTGACCGACACTAAATTTCCGCCGGTTAAGCAAAAGCTGAGAAAGCTTAAAACTGACATCAGTGTAATAATTAAAGAGGAAATCACAAAGCAATTTGAAGCCAAAGTCATTCGAGTCGCTCAATATCCTACTTGGTTAGCCAATATCGTGCCTATCCCAAAGAATGATGGCAAGGTTCGAGTGTGTGTTTATTGTCCTGATTTGAACAAAGCAAGTCCAAAAGATGACTTTCCATTGCCCAACATCCGTACTTTGCTGGAAAATTGTGCTAAGCATGAAATTGCATCTTTTGTGGATTGCTATGTGGTGTACCACCATATTATTATGGATGATGAAGATGTAGAAAAAACATCTTTTATCACGACATGGGATATGTACTATTATTGAGTCATGCCATTTGGATTAAAAAATGCGGGAGAAACTTATATAAGGGCAATGACAACCATGTTTCTTGATAGGATGCATAAAGAAATAGAAGTTTATGTGGATGATGTGATCATTAAATCAAAAAAGCAGTTAGATCATGCGAGAGACATAAAAAAATTCTTCGAAAGGCTTCGCAGGTATAATCTCAAGCTTACTCTTGCAAAATGTGTATTAGGAGTACCATCAGGAAAGCTTTTAGTGTTTATAGTTAGTTGACGAAGTATTGAGTTAGATCCTTCAAAGATAAAGGCTATTCAAAAATTGCCACTGCAAAAGAACAAAACCGAGGTGATGAGCCTTCTAGGAGGGCTAAACTACATCAGTAGATTCATTGCTCAACTCACGACAACGTGCGAGCCCATTTTTAAGTTATTAAAAAAGAATGCTACAGTCGAATGGACCAGAGAATGTCAAGAGGCTTTTGATAGAATCAAAAGGTACTTGTTGAATCCCCCTATGTTGGTGTCTCCCGAGCCGGGCAGACCGTTGATACTGTATATGTCAGTATTCGATAATTCTTTCGGTTGCGTATTGGGTCAACATGATGTCACTGGTAGGAAAGAGCAGGCCATCTATTACCTTAGTAAGAAATTTAACTCTTAAGAATCTAAGTACACTCTTCTTGAAAGAATGTGTTGTGCCCTAACTTGGGTAGCACAAAAGTTAAAGCATTACCTTTCGTCTTATACTTACCTCATTTCTCGTATGGATCTGTTAAAATACATTTTTCAAAAGCCCATGCCCACATGCAGGCTTGCGAAATGGTACATATTACTCACAGAGTTTAACATTATCTATGTGACACGAACCGCAATGAAAGCTCAAGCATTTGCAGATCATTTGGCAGAGAACCATATTGATGAAGAATATGAACCAATTAAGAACTACTTTCTTGACGAAGAGGTATTATGTGATGAGGAAGCTATCCTCGACAACAATCAAGGATGGAAGTTGTTCTTCGATGGGGCCTCTAACAAGAAAGGAGTTGTTATAGGAGTTGTTCTCATGTCCGAATCAAGGGAATATTACCCCGTAACAGCCCAACTTAGATTCTATTGTACCAAAAATATGTCAAAGTATGAAGCTTGCATCTTGGATTTGAGATTAGCTACTGACATGGGCATCCAAGAATTGTTAGTGTTAGGAGACTCAGACTTTCTAGTCCATCAAATTCAAGGAGAATGGGAAACTCATGACCCAAAGCCATACAATATCAGAATTGTTTACAAGATCTTTGTCGACGGTTTGTGTCAATAAAGTTTAGACACATTCCTAGAGTTCATAATGAGATTGCTGATGCATTGGCCACTTTATCTTTGATGCTCCAACATCCTGATGAAGCTCATATCAACCCTTTGTACATACAAATTCATGATCAGCATGCTTATTGCAACATGGTTGAGGAAGAATTTGACGGTAAACCTTGATTCCATGATATTAAAGCATACCTTTAGTCTGGAGAATATTTGATGGATGCAACTAGTAATAAAAAAAGAACTATTCGGCGACTAGCTAGTGGTTTTTTCTTAAGTGGAGGAATCTTGTACAAGAAGACACTTGACTTGGGTCTTCTAAAGTGTGTAAGTGCTAGAGAGGCTTCAACAATCATGATTTAAATACACTCCGGAGTTTGTGGACCGCACATGAATGAATATGGTTTAGAGAAGAAAATACGTCGAGCAGGTTATTATTGGCTCACCATGGAGCGAGATTCCATAAAGTTTGTTCGTAAGTGTCATGAATGTCAAATACATGGTGTTTTGATACATTCTCCTCCCTCAGAGTTGCATACAATGTCTGCCCCATGGCCTTTTGTGGCATGGGGGATGGATGTGGCTGGACCAATTGAACCAAAAGCATCGAATGGTCATAGGTTCATCCTAGTGGCCATTGATTATTTACAAAGTAGGTGGAAGCAGTAACTTTCAAGTCAGTGACAAAAAAGGTCGTGGTGGATTTCATTCATTTCAATGTCATCTGTCGTTTCTGTATTCTAAAGGTAATTATAACCGATAATGCTGCAAATCTCAACAGTCGTTTAATGCAAGAGGTATGTCATCAATTTAAGATTGAACATTGAAATGCGACTCTGTACCGCCCAAAATAAAATGGAGTTGTCGAAGCTGCTAACAAAAATATGAAAAAGATACTTTGTAAAATGGTGCAAGGTTCTCGACAATGGCATTAAAAGTTACTTTTTGCTTTGTTGGGTTATCACACTACAGTTCGTACGTCAGTAGGTGCTACTCCTTATTTGTTGGTATATGGGACTTAAGTGGTTATACCTGCAGAGGTTGAGATTCCATCCCTACGGATTATCGTAGAGGCTGAAATCAAGGATGATGAGTGGATCAAAACACGGTTGGAGCAACTAAGCTTGATTGATGAGAAACGATTGACATCAGTATGTCATGGCCAATTGTACCAAAAAAGAATGGCACGAGCATACAACAAAAATGTTTCGAAGAGGGTCAATTAGTATTGAGACACATTCTGCCACACCAGGCTGAAGTCAAAGGCAAATTTTCTCCAAATTGGGAAGGACCATTCATTGTAAAGAAGGTGTTATCCAATGGTGCTCTGTACTTATCAGATACAGAAGGTAAAATGACAAAAATGGTTGTCAATGTTGATGCCGTGAAGAGATATTATATATGATTCAATTTTTTGGTATTAAAGTTCTCATGTCACACTTGACATTTTGAAGGTTGATATGATAGAAGCTCTTTATTCTGTGTCTACCCTTGTCAAAATTTAGTTTATTCCTTTTACTCCTCCTTTGAAAAAAAATCAAAACCAAAAAACCAAAGAAAAAATAAAACAAAAAAACCAAAAAAAATTAATTAATTTTCATGAACTACATTTGACTTGATTCTTGTTTTGACAAGATACGTAGGCAGTCCTATTATTGGGTTCGGTCCAACCAAAACAAGAAAACCAAAATTCCATATTGCGAAAAACTGGGACAAAAGCCATTTTATTTATTTATTTATCTTATCTATCCCAAAGTTGAAAGTCAACCCATCGTTTAAAGTCGTATTTGAGCTTTCATGTTGTCTTTTTTTTACCTTGTCGAAAAGTCGTTTTTCAATCAAAGAAAGACCTTTGGATCAACCTTTGAAATGTCAAGAGTAAGCATGTTAAGGGTACAAACGATGACACCAAGTGAGATACTCTTTTTCTCAAAGAAACAAAAATGAGAGAGTCTTATTGGTGAAAACCCTAAATGGGCACCGTAAGGCGAAAGTGAGTTGCAAGAAAATAAAAAATGAGAGTCTTATTGGTGTAAAGCCTAAATGGGCACCGTAAGGCAAAAGTGAGTTGCGAAAAAATAAAAATGAGAGAGTCTTATTGGTGAAATCTCTAAATAGGCACCGTAAGGCGAAAGTGAGTTCCAAGAAATCAAAATGAGAGAGTCTTATTGGTGAAAACCCTAAATGAACACTGTTAGGCGAAAGTAAGTTGTGAGAAATAAAAACGAGAGAGTCTTATTGCTGAAAACCCTAAATAGGCACTGTGGGGCGAAAGTGAGTTGAGAGAAACAAAAATGAGAGATTCTTATTGGTGAAAACCCTTATGGGAACCATAAGGCGAAGGTAAGTTGAGAGAAATAAAAATGAGAGAGTCTTAGTGGAGAAAACTCTGACGGGCGCCACAAGTCAAATAAAGGTTTGAATTTGATTATGAATTTGTTAAAATGTTGGAACTCCATGTCAAGATTAGATGATCAACAAAGGATGATGAATAGTTTGGATGGAAAAATTGAGGTAATTAATTCAAAATGCATGGCATGATCATTAGAGTCGGCCACCACACTCATATAAATTTTTCTTTTCTTCCTCTCTCTAAAAAGGGATTTTTCTCATCGATTCATGTTTATCTGTTTTGTGTATTGTTTATTTTTTTTTCTATTTTTCATCACTTTATTTTCATGTGACCTTGAGTCAAGTATGTGTCAAGAAAGTGAGAAAGGATTTCAAGACTCGCTACCAACTCTTTCGATTGAACAAAGTGAAGCATCAGGTGAATGAGTTATCGTCTATTGACAAGTTTTAGATTCAGAGAAAAGCAATGGTTTAATGAATGTTAAATAACGAGTATCGTGAAATAAATACGGATATTTGATATAAGTCACTCAAAGTAATCAAAATTGGGATAAAAAATACAGTCGATCAATGACGAGCACTGACCGTTTGGAAATAAGTCAAACATGGCAAGTACCTGAGCAATCCTCGTCAAAAGGCAAAACCACAAACCAACCACCACATTTTTAAACTCACACATTTTCTTTGCTGAAGCAGGGATGCAAGTTGTTTCCAAATTAAGGATCAAAAATCCTAAATGCTCAATCTCGTCTATGAGGTGCAAAATGGCAATATTGTAATAAAGGTTTGCGAGACTCAATCATAATGAAATTGATCTATTCATGAATGTTCCGCAAATAATTTATGATTTTGATAACACTCATACAAATTTAGTTAATACTGGGGCAAAAGTTTTTGCCCATATTATTTGATCTATGACACATAGTGTAGCACGACCCTCTTGGATAATGGGACTAGCAGGACCCTCCTGAATAATGGGAAGTAGTGTAGCAGGGCCCTATTGGATAATGGGACACTAGCAGGACCCTCCTAGATAATGGGACTAGATGGACCCTCCTAAATAATGGAATGTAGTATAGCAGGGCCTCCTGGATAATGGGACACGAGCAGGGCCCTCCTACATAATGGGACACTAGCACGACCCTCCTGGATAATGGGACTAGCAGGACCCTCCTGAATAATGGGACATAGTATAGTAGGGCCCTCTTGGATAATGGGACACTAGCAGGACCCTTCTGGATAATGGGACTAGCAGGACCCTCATGAATAATGGGATGTAGTATAGTAGGGCCCTCTTTGATAATGGGACACTAGCAGGACCCTCCTTGATAATAGGACTAGCAGAACCCTCCTGAATAATGGGAAGTAGTATAGCAGGGCCCTCCTAGATAATGGGACACTAGCAGGACCCTTTTGGATAATGGGACTAGCAGGACCCTCCTAGTTAATGGGACGTTGTATAGCAAAGCCCTCCTGGATAATGGGACACTAGCAGGACCCTCTTTGATAATGGGACTAGCAGGACCCTCATACATAATAGGACGTAGTATAGCAGGACCCTCTTGGATAATGGGACACTAGCAGGACCCTCCTGGATAATGGGACTAGACTAACATTATTTAATTTAATTGAATCATCATGAGGAATGGAATTGGTTTAAACATTTAAAAGTCATTTGAAGAATATATCGTAACCAAACCCGAGTCATTTAAAGTCTCGATTCAAAGCTAAGCACTATCTTTTCTCACAAAATTTTCTTTAGTGTAAATTGGGGCAAAAATTTTGTGCTTTGCTTTTGTTTGTTTTAATTTTAGAGATCTGCTTGTAGAATACGGTCAATCCACATTTCAAGCTCAAGATCATGTCTGGAAAGGAGAAACTTTCAAGCTCATTTTCAATTGAAATAATAGGCACTCACTAAGAACAAGTTCGATTTCCATTGTCGGGTATCATAAGCCTACATGGAGAACAAGTTAACCTTCAAGTTCGCTTGAGATGAAAATGAATATCTCACCACTTGAGAAGGCATGAAGACCCAAGTTAAGATTCAAGAAAAGCTACACATATAGGATCTTGTAATTTTATTTTATGTTTTTTCCTTTCACTTTCATGTAAAATAGGGGCCGCAAACTATAGCTTAGATGGGACCTCACCTAACTTCCAACTCATCATTTCATCTCATTAAACTACACGTGACCTGATTTTCTTATAACCTGGGATATGTAGGATGTCCCTAACCAGGATTCGGTCGCATATTTCTTCCATTCAAATAAGAGTTTGGTCAATACTTGTCACATTTTGTACTTCTTTGTCTGCAAACTCTTCGTGTTTTCAGTCAAAGAGGGACAAACAGTAGACACGTGATTTTTGACAGAACTTAAGATTCTACACAATTTTTTATACTTAAATATCATTATTTAGGTAGGTTTATTTATTTTATTTTATTTTTAAAAAAAAATGAGATCTGAAAATCACAATAGATTATATGGTGTCTTTATGTTTAAATTTTAATAAATAAGCCTATGAATTTAATATACTGGTTAGTTGTATTTTTATTTTAATTAATATTTCAACTTTTACCTAGTCTAAAAATAATAGAATATAAAGAAGAGAAAAAGAGTCCTAACAATTTCAAATTACTTCATCCTTTATCCTAATTACCCTCAAACTCCTATAACTTATTCTTCCTTAAAATACTCTTCCCATTTATTCATTTTTTCTTCCCCTTTGTGTTTCACATACAAGTCTCCCCACCCCCACATTTTTTTCTTCTTTCTTTTAACTGGTTTTACTTTTTTCTTTTCTATTTTTTCTGTCCCTAGAAACTCTCAACCAAATACATTCCCACTTCCTCACGTTCCCTTTAATTTGTACCAGACTAACACCCAAAACATTATAAAAAATCAACGTACACAGAAAAAAAAGGACATAGAAAAACACAGGCAGAGAAAAGAAATCAGCGCATTAGAGTAGAAAAAAATCAATTGAGCAGGAAGTCAGGCTCGAGATCTCATTTACGACTGCTAGAGTTAGCTTTGAAGGTTCGTTTCCGTCATTACTATTTTTGTTTTTTTAATTTTTTTTTATGTAAATCAAGTTAGTTTGGTCATAGTGCATTTAAGAATGAATTTGTGGTTGTTATTATTATTACTTTTTCCTTTATATATCTATTCCATATTGAAATAGTGTGTTGAGTTCCCTCTTTATATATGACTTTGAATTCATTTATTTATTTATTCATTGTTTCTTTTACCTTTTTTCTTTTTTCGTGCTTGCGACTATAATTTGTAAATAGAAACCAGCATGACATACACGGGATTGAAAATTTTCTTTAAGAGAATTGGAGTAATTATGATAACAATGTAATATTTAAAAAAAAGGAAGAAGAATGATATGTTTATGGCGAGCAGTAGGTTATCTAAACTTTTTTTGCTTAAGTATTTTTATATGATTCATGTCTTACGTGTTATTTTTTGAGATACACATTAACTTTTTTTTAATTTAGAATTTCTAAAGAGTTTCAAAAGCTTGTTTTCTATGAGTAAATAATATTAAAGAATTACAATTGAATTTCACAATAGTTGACTAAAAGAAAATAAATATGGTGGTGAATATTTAATCAATAAAAGTTTTTAATCATATCTTGTTTTCTATTAATTTGTATTCATTTAATAGTATAGAATCCAGCTATTTATGTCACTCATAAATGATTTTTTAGGTGAGAATATGTTATAATATTTGCATTACTTTACATATCGATACTTTAATAAAGCGTTGGGCTGAACATTATACCGCGATTATAAAAATTTTATTTAGAAACTAATGCAGTTCTGTTTGGATACTATCTCTGGCCTAAGTATGAAATTTATAGCCTTACAATTAATAAATGTACCGTTAACCAATAATAAGGGTTGAGAATGAGATGTGAATTAGCCCAAAAAGTAATAAATAAAAATTTCTCTAACATTAGACAAGTATAAATTTATTTTATTTTATTTACAAAAAGTAATAAATAATAATTCGGCCAGTAAAGAATGTTATTTCACATCTTTTTGAGACACTTAAAAATTTCCAAGGATGTGGTGACGAACCTTGGCCAAATGATCATATTAATGTTGCTTTAATGTAAACTAAAATTGTGATGCGATTGAGAGAAAAAAGCAATTATGCTTCTAAGTAATTATACCTCAAAATCGAGAATGCAGTTATGCATCCGATTTGAGATTAATGAATTTCAACAATAAAATATGAGGGTAAAGTGTGGCATATAACCATATATCCAAAAAAATATTTTAAATCAAGTATAAGTTAATAAAAGCGACCGTGCTAGAACCACGGGACTCGAGGGATGCGTAATACCTTCCCCGCGGTCAACAGAATTCCTTACCCGAATTTCTAATTTGCAGACCAATATAAATAAAGAGTCATTTCCTTTTGATTAGGGGTTAAAAAGAAAGGTGACTTGGAACACCATAACTCAATTCCAAGTGGCAACTCTAAAAAAATAAAATAATCCCTATTTAATACCATCACTTAATTGGAAAAAACCCTTTCCGCCAGTCGAAAAAGGGGTGTGACAATCACTTATCAATATGATTCAATAGTATCATATTATTACTATTTCCAATTTATATGCATATTTCCATAGGAGTTATACTTACCACCGAGCGGCTTTAAGGATAAAGGATTCTAGTTAGCGCCTGTCATGACCCGATTTCTCGAGTCGTGATGGCGCCTACCATCCCACTAGTAGGCCAATCGAAACCCTATCCCGGAACAGAACAGTAATTGGACTAAGGGTGGGAACTAACCTCAACTAAGCGGAAGCATCAAATACAACACACAAGAAAGGTTGAAGTGAAACCAAACTAGATATACAAAACACCTCTCAGAACCTGGAAGTCACAAGTACAGAACTACTAACAAGAGTACAAGTCCCAATAGTGGCCCACATAAACATACTGTCTCGATAGCAAAAGACAAGTCAAAATATAAATACAAAAGGAGATAAGTAATCCCAGGACGCCATGTGCTCACCCTCGTCTCCTAAACAGACAACTGCAAGCTCGAACTCAATGCTGAGAACTGGTGCTCGGACCTGCATCACGAAAACAGATGTAGAGTGTAGCATGAGTACCAAAACAATAGGTACCCAGTAGGCATCATAGGGCGACTGAGCAAGAAAGGTAAAAACGAGTAGACAAGATAGAATCAACAACAACAGAGGTCAATGGAAATAGGAAAGAGAAAATAGAAAGCAAACTAAGAACAACTAAGCTAAACCCAGCTGAGCCTCCCATAAGGCCCGTTGGGCACACTTGTGCGCAAGTTTAAATAAAACCCGAATGGACCCCCATAAGCCCGACAGGTACACAGAAGATCTATGCTACAGAAACGAAGGAAGACCCAACTTCAGAAAACTCAACATCCATGGGTCCCGGACCCAAAAAGATAACACCTAGGCTCCACCCAATCATCAGTCACGAGCTGGAAATACAGAACTCTAATCGTGTAACGTCAGCCTCGGACATGAACTATACCTAGGCCCGGCCCAATTATCAGTCACGAGCTGGAAATAACAAATTCTAACCATGTAACATCAGCCTCGAACTGAAGCTAAACAACCTACGCTCAACAGTCTAGCGCTGGAAATATCGGCTCCAACCGGGTAACGGCACTGCGTAGCTGGGACTAGTAGCATACGAGCAACGACCTTGCGCTGGAAATAACAGGTTGCAATCGTGGAACGTCAGCTGCGGACCAGAGCTGGAAGCCTTGCTCTGGAAATACTGGATGCTAATCGGGGAACGTTAGCTGCGTACTGAAGCTAACAACCTCGAATCGGATAAAACCACAACCAAACAATACAAAGCAAGGCTAAGCACCACGGGCCACCGCCCCTACAAGAATATCAAACGGAAACTCCCAGCCTAGCCTAATCTAATCGTCAATCGGTGCAACAACAACATCTTCTGGCAGCACCCAGAATCGCAGAAATAAGAGAGAAAGAATCGGAAGATCCGAAAGCCACGAAAATGCCTAAACTAAGGCTCATACTATCAGACCCAAGTCTACAATACCCGTCTACAAGGACTTAGTCCATCCGAACGACGTCGGATATATACTCAAGTCAACGAGTGCATAGGACTAAGGCAATACTGTCCTAACCTATTCTAAGGTCGAAAAGCAATCACAGAAATCAGCAAAATGCAAAAAAATATTCTTAACCTATGCATGCAACAACAGATAACCACCCAACAAGTAAACCACAACAAATCAACGATACCCAAGCCAACGATCCCATACTAAGGCATGCTACTAACCCCGAAAAGCTAGAAATCAACTCTAAACAAAGAGAATCGGAGAAGAAGAATAGAGGTACTAATCACCCAACCCAGATTCACACAAGTCGGCAAGTATTCACACATTCAAGCTCAATCTAGGAAGAAGGAAAGTCGTAACCTACTCGAAGGCCGATCACACGCGCTCCAAGTCACTCTGCAGGAGTTTCTCCCATCCGAACGGCCTCAGACTATTGCCACACTGCCAAATATAGAGTCACAGCATCAATACGGTCGTTTAGCCACTAAAATTATCCAATTCAGAGACAGACCAATTTCAAAGTCAAAATTAGGAACGTGGGACCCGCTCCAAATTTTCTAAAATTGACTCCATGAAGAGGTCCCAAAACAAGAAACACAAATCTTTACAACAAAGAGGCTTAAGATAGCAACTTACGCCTCAAATTCATGGAAAATGAGGTACACCCAACGCAATCCAACCACGAACCCACACAGCCAACGAGAATTTGAATGCCTGGGACTTCGAATCACCAAAAACCGACAACTGAGGAGGGAGATATGAATTTTTGAATGTTTCATCAAAATGAGCTCGACCTCCATTTTAACCACTGCCATCCGCTCTTCTCCGCGAACACGGCACCTAGGCCCCGCAAAAGTGGAGGGAAACTAACCGCTACTCCACGAACGCGGCCCCAGACCTGTGAACGCGGAGGCAAACCCGCAACAGCTCCGCGAACGCGGAGAACAAGAACACGCCCACAACACAGACCTCCGCGAACGCGGAGAACCTTTCGCGGATACCGAGCACAAGGTCACAGACATCCGCGAACACGGAGTAGGAACTCCTACACCTTCACGAACGCGGAGCCTATCCCTCAAACACGAAGAGTAAATGTGTCTGCATTTTTGACAACTGCAACAGCTGAGTTTTGGACAACTCCAAAACTCTAATGGGGTGCTCAGAATTCGTTCGGAACCCCGTGCATGCAAACGAGATACGCTACCCCCTCGAATTCGATGTTTTGACTAAATGGTGCAGTCAAAATTTCCATACGAGGTCGTTTGGACAAAAAGTGGGTCCCACACCCAATGGGACATTTTAGCCAATTTCCACCGGAGGCCTCAAATTTTGATCGGAAGCTCTCGTAGGTTCTCAAAGGGACATTCTAGACCAAACTCGGCATTCCAGAACTAACTGCACTGAAGGAATTCCCATCCAAGTGTGTTTACCACGAATGTTGACCAAAATCAACTTTAAGCCAAATTTCAAAGGCTAAAGAACTAACTGGCCCCTAAATCACATCGGAAGCCCCGGAACTTGGCCAAACCATGCTTCTACCCGAATTTTGCCGCTCCGGAGCTGATGGAACCGTCAAAATTCCCTTCTGAGGTCGTTTACCTGAAGTTATGACTGAAATCAACTTTTCAAGCTTCTAAAGCTCCAGAACAAGAAAACAGGCATAAAACCCAAACGAACGACCAGATGACCGAACTTATAGTGCAAGCAAGTCGTAAATGACTTGGGGTCGCTACAAGAAAGCTCTCATCGACAGAAAAGAGGCATAAACACGCAAATGACCTGAAGGGTCATTACAACATCCACTACTAAAAGGAGTTTCATCCTCAAAAGTAAGGGTCAAGAAGTACCTGAGGGCTCAAATAAGCTGGGGAATTGCTCCCGCATCTCCCGCTCGGTCTCCCAGGTAGCCTCCTCAACTGGACGGTGCCTCCAACGGACCATAACTACAGGAATGGCCTTGACCTTAGCTGCCTTACATCTATGGCAAAAATAGCATCTGGCTCCTCAATATAGGCCAGGCATTCATCCAACTCAACTGCATCATACTGGAGAACATGAGACTCATCTGGAACATACCGACGCAACATCAAAACATGGAAAACTGGATGAATAGCTTAGAATGCTGGAGGTAAAGCTAACTCATAAGCCACCTCACCAACTGCCCTAAAAATCTCAAAAGGCCTAATATACCTGGGGCTAAGCTTGCTTCACCTCCAAAATCTCATCACGTCCTTCATGTGCGATACTCGGTGGAATACTCTATCACCCATGGCAAATCTCAACGATCGACACCTGCGATCTGTATAACTCTGTTGTCTACTCTGAGCCGTCCTTAGCTTATCCTGAATAAACCTCACATTATCCAATGTCTCCTGGAACAGATCTGTACCCCTCGGCCTAGGCTCCGTATACTCAAACCAACCAACTGGAGTGCGACAACACCTACCATATAAGGCCTCAAACAGGGCCATCTGGATGCTAGAATGGTAGCTGTTGTTGTACGCAAACTCTGCCAAATGCAAGAACTGATCCCACTGACCCCCAAAATCCATAACACAGGCCCGTAACATATCCTCAAGAACTTGAATGGTACGCTCCGACTGGCCATTTGTCTGCGAGTGAAAAGTTATACTAAAATCGACACGGGTGCCCAACTCCTTCTGAAGTACTCTCCAAAAGCTAGAAGTGAACAGTGAACCCAGGTCTGAAATGATAGAAATAGGCACACCATGAAGACAAACTACATCCCGAATGTAAATACGGGCTAACCTCTCAGCACTGAAACAAGAATGAACTTGGATTAAGTGTGTTGACTTGGTCAATCGATCCCCGATGACCCAAATGCTGTCAACACCTCTAGAAGTCTGTGGAAATCCCACACTAAGTCCATAGTGATGTGCTCCCACTTCCACTCAGGAATGGGTAACCTCTGCAGCTCTCAACCAGGCCTCAAATGCTCGGTCTTCACTTGCTTGCAACACAAACTATGGGACACATAGCCTGAGATGTCCCTCCTCATACCGCTCCACCAGTAGTGCTGCCTCAAATCACGATATATCTTAGCTTTGCCCGGTTGGATGGAATATTTTGAATCATGGGCCTCGCTAAGGATCAGCTGGATCAAATCACAACTCTAGGAACACCCAAATGGCTAGCAAACCTCAAAACCCAATCTGAACCTATGGTAATATGTCCGGCATCACCTGCCAAAACCCTACCTATGAGTGCCACGAACGCCTGATCCTCAAACTACCAACTACGGATCTGATCAAGTAGAGATGACTGAACCCCCACATAAGCTAACACTCGGCTGGAATCTGAAACATCAAGCCTGATCATCTAATTGGCTAAAGACTGAATGTCCATAGCCAAAGGTCGCTCCGAAACAGAAAGGAAGGCTAGACTACCTATAATCCTTGCCCTCCGACTCAAGGCATCTGCTACTACATTCGCCTTGCCCGGGTGGTAGAGAATAGAGAGATCATAGTCCTTCAGGAGCTTAATCCAACGGTGCTACCTCGAATTAAGGTCCCTCTGGCTCATAATGTTCTGAAGGCTTCGGTGATCGGTATAGATCTCACAATGAACTCCATAAAGGTAATGGCTCCAGATCCTAAGCGCGAAAACTAATGCTACAAAGTCCTGATCATGAGTGGGGTAGTTGTGCTCATGTAGCTTAAGTTTCTTCGATGCATAAGCAACAACCCGACCCTGCTACATCAGAACACAACCCAAACCAACGCCGGATGCGTCACAATAAACTGTGAAGCCCTTGCCCTCAACTGGAAGAGTCAATATAGGAGCGGTGGTCAGCAACTCCTTAAGCCTCAGAAAACTCCTCTCACACTCCTCCGACCACACAAAGGGAACATCCTGGAAAGTCAACCGAGTCAGAGGTGCTACTATAGTGGAGAAACCCTCGACAAAGCGCCTATAGTATCCCGTCAATTCGACGAAGCTCCAAACCTCAGTCATAGAAGTGGGCCTAGCCCAATCACGTATAGCCTCAATCTTCACTGGATCTACCATAATGCCATCCTTGGACACTACGTGCCCTAAGAATGCTACAGACTCAAGCCTGCACACGCACATTGAGAACTTGGCATAAAGTCGATGTTCTCTCAAAGTCTGGAGCACTATCCTCAGATACTGCTCATGCTCACCATGGCTCCGTGAGTATACCTAGATGTCATCAATAAATACTATGACAAATGAGTCAAGATACGGCCTGAATACACGAGTCATCAAGTCCATGAAAGTGGCAGGGGTATTAGTCAACCCAAAAGACATCAGTACGAACTTATAATGGCCGTAACGAGTCCTAAACGCCGTCTTAGGGATGTTCGCTGCTATAATCCTCAACTGATGGTAGCCAGATCTCAAGTCAATCTTCGAAAACACAATGGCACCCTGAAGCTGGTCAAATAGATCATCAATGCGAGGCATGGTGTAACGGTTCCTCACCGTCACCTTATTCAGCTGCCTGTAATCAATATACATCCATATGGTGCCATCCTTCTTCTTCACAAACAGGACTGGAGCACCCCAAGGAGATACACTAGGCCCAATGAACCCCTTACCTAAGAGGTCCTGAAGCTGAACATTGAGCTCCTTGAGCTCTGCAGTTGCCATACGGTACGGAGGAATAGAAATATGACGGGTACCCGAATTTAACTTAATGGCAAAGTCAATATCTCACTTTGGGGGTAGGCCAGGAAGGTCGGTAGGAAACACATTAGCAAACTCACTGACTATAGGCATGGAATCAACTGTAGGGACCTCCCTACTGACATCTCTAACATACGCCAAATATTCCAAGCAGCCGCTATCAACAAGCCTCTGGGCCTGAATACAAGAAATCACCCCGACTGGTGTGCAACTATGAGAGCCTTACCACACAACTGGTGGAATACCAGGCATGGCTAAAGTAACGATCTTGGCATAACAATCTAAGACGGCCCGGTGAGGGGATAGCCAATCCATGCCCAGAATCACATAAAAATCCACCATACACAGTACAACACGATCAATCATAGTGTCCTACCGCCGAATAGTCACCACACATGATCTACAAACCCGATCCACTACTAAAGAATCCCCTACTGGGGTCAAAACATGCAAAGGTACTGATAAGGGCTAAGGACTCACTCCCAATCGAGGCACACAAAAAGTAGACACATATGAATAAGTAAAACCAGGATCAAATAAGGCTGAAGCGGACCGAGGGCATAAAAGAACCGTACCTGTGATCACACAGTTGGATGCCTCGGCCTCTGCTCTAGCTGGACATGCATAGAAATGGCCCTGGGAACCTCTACCCCGCGCATCCACTCGACCGCCTGTCTTGCCTCCCTGAGAACCTCCCTGAGCACCCTGCTGCTGGCCTCCTCCCCTTGCTGGAGGTGCTACCACTGAAACCGGTCTCGCCGCCTGAGGAGCTAGTAAAGCTAACCTGGAAACAGGGCACTCCCTAGCCTAATGACCAAGCTCCCCACAAGTGAAGCAACCCTGCAATGATCTACTCACCGCTGAAGGCCGGTCACCCCGACCTGATGCACCTGACTGGAAACCACCTCGGCCTCTTAAGGTGCTGGTCACCCTCTGAAATCTGTAATGCTGCGTGATATGGGCAACTAGATTGATCTGACTGGAACCTCTAATGTCCCCGTTCTTGGGTATCCCTCGTCTTCAACGGGTCCCGTTGAAGCTATCATCTGGCCTGACTCTCTTGCCGTTCACCCCGTGGGCCTCGCGACGGAGCTGCTCAATGGTGCTGGTGTGGTCCATCACTACTAGGAAAGAACGGCCCAGTGATAACATAGACTGCGACTCAATCCTCAATTGTAGCCACAAACCTCTAACAAAACATCGGACCCGCTCCTCCTCTATAGGCAGAATAATGGTGGCATGACGGGACAACTCCAGAAATCTAGCATCGTACTCATATACTGTCATGGAGCCCTGTTCAAACCTCGAGAACTCATCACGAAGCTGATCCCTGACGCTCCATGGAATGAATCGTGCCAGAAAAGCCTCTGAAAACTCAACCCATGATACTGGTGGTGAATTAGCTGGCCTAGTCTCAATAAAGGAATGCAACCATTGTCTGGCCGGTCCGTCTAATTGATATGCCACGATGTTGGCTTCCCTCGACTCCACTAGGCCCAAGGTCTGCAACCGCTCTTGGAAAGTAGTGATAAACTCATGGGCATCCTCACCTGTAGCCCCTGAAAACCTCGATAGTGAAAGCTTGAGAAACACCCTGAGCATCTTCTGCTCTCGGAGTGGCATAACCCCGTCCAAAGGGTTCGGCTGAACCGCGACTGGTGCTAGCGGTAGATAAACCTCTGGACCCACTTTCACAGGCTGGCCCTGCTGTACTGGAACCGGCTCTGGGACTGGTGCTGAGATCGGCTGTTGCTGTTGCTGTTGCTTCTGCAAACCCTCGATAGCAGCTAGGATCTGGGCGCGCATACCCTGTAGATCAGGGGCGGCAGCTGGTGCGGGCGGTGGCTGGGCTAGTCCCTACCCCACCGTCTTAGGAGGAATCTACTCTCTATGAGGCTCCGGCTCTGGAGTCCTCGCTCTATCACGGTCTGCTGCTGCAGCACCACCTCGACCTCGGGGTCCATCGCTGCTGCACGTGCGATCCATCCTGCAACAGAGTGAAGCAAGTGAGATTTCAAGCAACCAATCAGACAACAATGGACGAATAGGAATCAAAATGAAAAAACCTCCTACGGACACCCTATAGCCTCCCGAAGATAGGTCACAGACATCTCCACGCCAATCCACAGGACTCTACTAGATACTAACTCTGTACAAGTGAGACCAACAAACCTGGGCTCTGATACCCGCCTGTCACGACCCAATTTCTCGAGTCATGATGGCGTCTACCACCCCACTAATAGGCCAGCCGAAACTCTATCTCGGAACTGAATAGTAATGGGACTAAGGGTGGGAACTAACCTCAACTAAGCGGAAGCATCAAATACAACACACAAGGAAGGTTGAAGCGAAACCAAACTATATATACAAGAACCCTCCCAGAACCCGGAAGTCACAAGTACAGAATTACTAAGAGTGCAAGTCCCAAAAGTTGACCATAGAAACATATTGTCTAGATAGCAAAAGACAAGTCCAAATATAAATACAAAAGGAAACAGGTAATCCCAGGATGCCATGTGCTCACCCTCTTCTCCTGAACAGACAGCAGCAGGCTCGAACTCAACGCGGAGAACTGGTGCTCGGACCTGCATCACAAAAACATATGCAGAGTGTAGGATGAGTACCAAAACAACAGGTACCTAGTAGGCATCATAGGCCACCTGAGCAAGAAAGGTAAAAACGAGCAGACAAGATAGAATCAACAACAACAAAGTTCAACGGAAAGAGGAACAGAGAAAACGTAAAGTAAACTAAGAAAAAATAAGCTAAACCCAGCTGAGCCCCCCATAAGACCCGCTAGGCACACTCGTGCGCAAGTTTAAATAAAACCCGAACGGACCCCCATAAGCATGACAGGTACACAGAATAGCTATGCGCAGAAATGAAGGGAGACCCAACTTCAGAAGCCTCATGGGTCCCGGACCCTAAATTATAACACCTGGGCCCCGCCCAATCATTAGTCACGAGCTAGAAATACTGTACTCTAACCATGTAACGTCAGCCTCGGGCTGGAACAATACCTGGGCCCGGCCCAATCATCTGTCACGAGCTGGAAATAACTTATTCTAATAGTGTAACGTCAGCCTCGGACAAGAGCTAAACAGCCTATGCTCAATAGTCTAGCGTTGGAAATACAGGCTCCAACCGGTTATCGTCAGCTGAATAGCTGGGACTAGTAGCCTACGAGCAACGGCCTCGCGCTGGATGTAATGGGTTACAATCGTATAACATTAGCTGCAGGCCGGAGCTAGCAGCCTAGCTCTGGAAATATCGGATGCTAATTGGGTAAAGTCAGTTGCGTACTGGAGCTAACAACCTCGAACTGGATAAAACCACCACTAAACAATACAATGTAAGGCTAAACACCACTAGCCGTCTCCCCCACAAGGATATCAACCGAAGACTCCTAGCCTAGCCTAATCCAACCGACAATCAGTGCAACTACAACATCTTTCGGTAGCACCCTAGAATCGCATAAATAAGATAGAAAGAATTAGAAGATCCGAAAGACACGAAAACTCCTAAAATAAGGCTCATACTATTAGACCCAAGTCTGCTATACCCGTCTACAAGGACCTTGTCCATTTGAATGATGTTGGAAACATAGTCAAGTCAACGGGTGCATAGGACTAAGGCAATACTGTCCTAACCTATTAAAAGGTCGAAAAGCAATCACAAAAATTAGGAGAATGCAAGAAAATATTCCGAACCCACACATGCAACAATAGAAAACCATCCAACAAGTAACCCACAACAAATCAACGATACCCAAGCCAACAATCCAATACTAAGGCATGCTACTAACCTCGAATAGCCCATAAATCAACTCTAAACAAAGAGAATCGGAGCAGAAGAACAGAGTTACTAATCACCCAACCCACATTCAAACAAGTCGGCAAGTATTCACACATTCAAGCTCAATCTAGGAAGAAAGGAAGACATAACCTAATAGAAGGCCGATCACGCTCGCTCCAAGTCACTCTGCGGGAGCTCCTCCCTTCTTAACGGCCTCAGTCTGCTACCACGCTGCAAAAAATAGAGTCACAGCGTCAATACGGTTGTTTAGACACTAAAATAATCCAATTCGGAGAAAGACTAATTTTGGAGTCAAAATTAAGAACGTGGGACCGACTCTGGATTTTCTGGAATTGACTCTGTGAAGTGCTCCCAAATCCTCCCCCAAACTTGTATTCAAAAATGGAACACTCAGCGTGGCTCGGATCAGCTCCATGCAACAAAAACAAGAAACACAAATCATTACAACAAAGAGGCTTAAGATAGCAACTTATGCCTTGAATTCATGGAAAACGAGGTACACACAACGTAATCCAACCACGAACCCACGGAGCCAACAAGAATCTGAACGCCTGGGACTTTGAATCAGCGAAAACAAACAACTGAGAAGGGAGATATGAATTTTTTAATGTTTCATCAAAATGAGCTCGACCTCCATTTATAACGACTACCATCCGCTCTTCTCGGTGAACGTGGCCCCCAGGCCTCGCGAACGCGGAGGGAAACTAACCACTATTCTGCGAACAGGGCCCTAGACCCATGAAGGCGGAGCCAGGCCCGCAAACGTGGAGAACAAGAATACCCCCACACCACAGACCTCTGCGAACGCGAAGAACCTTCCGTGGATGCGGAGCACGAGGTAACAGACATGGGCGAATGCGGAGTAGGCACTTCTACACCTCCGCAAAGGCAGAGCCTGTCCAGCGAACGCAGAGAGAAAATGTGTCTGCATTTTTGACAGCTACAACAACTAAGTTTTGGAAAACTCCGACGGGGTGCTCGGGATTCGTTCAGAACCCCATGCATGCAAACGAGATATTCTACCCCCTTGAATTCGATGTTTAGGACTCAATGGAACAGTCAAAATTTCCATACGAGGTCATTTCAATAAAAAGTGGATCCTACACCCAATGGGTCATTTTAGCCAATTTCCACCGGAGGCCTCGAATTTTGATCAAAAGCTCCCGGAGGTTCTCCAAGGGTCATTCTAGAACAAACTTGGCATTTCGAAACTAACCGCCTTGACAGAATTCCTATCCGAGTGCGTTTACCAAAAATTTTGACCAAAGTCAACTTTAAGCAAAATTTCAAAGGCTAAAGAGCTAACTGGTCCCAAAATCACACCGAAAGCCCCGGGACTTGGACAAACCATGCTTCTAGCCTCATTTGGCCGCTTCAGAGTAGATGGAACCATTAGAATTCCCATCTGAGGTTGTTTATCTGAAGTTATGACTGAAATCAACTTTTCAAGGTTTAAAAGCTCTAGAACAAGAAAACAGGCATAAAACCCGAATAAACGACCAGGCGACCGAACCTATAGTGCTAGCAAGTCATAAATGACTTGGGGTCACTACAGGAAATCTCTAACCGATAGAAAAGAGGCACAAAAAAGCAAATGACCTGAAGGGTCATTACTGCGCCCGTGAACCTTTATTAGCGATTCCTAAATCCCAAAATTACGTGCCACTGTAGCATTTGTCTTTAATGTCTTTAGCTTAGTGGATCCACATTAGCTCACTTATCAAGTCCCTTACGATGATAAGTACTGGACACCCTATTTTTTTAGTGTGGGGCAGTACATTGAACTCCATGTAGTAGCTCACATGGTTTATGTCGGTTTTAATATCTCTCAAAGTAAGACTTTTAGTTATTGCATGACCTTGTACTTAGGTCTTACAGTTTAGTATATCTCAGCTTCACGTTATTTTACTTGGTCATCAGATCAACATGTTTTACAAATTTATCATTTTCAATTACCATTTATTATGCATATTCTTCATACTCAGTATATATTGAAAGTACTGACCGCATACTTTCTGCCTATATTGTTTAATAATAAAGGTTCTGACATTTATTATTTAATAATACAGGTTCCGACATTCAATATCAAGCATGCAATTAGTACTATCTCATATCAGCTAACATCACTATTGGTAAGTTCCTTATCTCTCCAAGGACAACCCCCTTATGTTTCTTTCAGTCATTTACTTTCAGTTTTTAGAATCTAGAGTTTGGTAAGGGAGTGCCCTTGCAACTCATATTTGTAGAGGCTTTTCAGACTTGCAACTTAGACTTCCGCTTATGTAACATCTCAGGCTTCAGGAAATGGCTAAAAAGAGCAAACGGGCAAGTCCACAAACCCAAAATGGACCACGGACCCTTCACGAGACCTTAGACGGCCCATTTCGGGGACAACAACATGTCTTGGGCATCATGAAGGACTGCCCAAGGCAGCCAAGGTGAAGGCCACCTAGACGAGCCACTAAACGGACCGTGGTGACTTGAACGGTCCATTTAGTGGTCCGTACAAGTCACCCATCAGATTTTGAGTTTTGGGTGAACTTCAAATGACCATATCTCTCAGTACAAGATGAATTGGGTGGCCCGTGACCTATAGTATTAAAGGTCTTTGAGTCCTCTCTCCGAAGCCACTAAGTTTTCCTCATTTCAAGTTTGGAGTAAAATGTTATGCCCATTTTAGTGAATGCATCCGGAGCATTCGTCTAGCCAAAAGACATCACTAAAAACTCATAGTGACAATACCTAGCCCGAAAGGCCGTCTTTGGAATGTGATCTACCTTCACCCTCAATTGGTGATAACCTGACCGAAGGCCAATCTTAGAGAAGTAGCTCGACCCTTGAAGTTGATCAAACAAATCATCTATCCTTGGAAGAGGATACTTATTCTTAATGGTAATCTTGTTCAATTGGAGGTAGTCAATACACATACGAAGTGAACCATCTTTCTTTTGAACAAACAAAACTGGACTACCCCAGGGAGAAATACTCTGTCGGATGGAACTCTTGTCCAACAAGTATTTCAATTGATCCTTCAATTCCCTAAGTTCTGCCGGAGCAATTTGGTAATGAGGAATAGAGATAGGCTGCGTATGGGGGAGAAGGTCAATACCAAAGTCTATTTTCCTTTCGGGAGGAACACCGGGTAGATCATCGGGAAACACTTCTTGAAAGTCAATAACAATGAGGACCGACTCAAGAGTATGGACTTCAGAATCCGTATCCCTTACCCTAGCAAGATGGTATATATAACCCTTAGAAATCATCTTTCTAGCTTTAAGACAAGTAACAAACTGACCCTTAGGCATAGAATTTCCCCCTTTCCACTCTAGGGCAGGCTCACTAGGAAATTGAAACTTGACCACTCGGGTCCTACAATTAATAGAAGCATAACAAGAATGAAACCAATTCATCCCAAGGATAACATCAAAATCTAACATATCAAGCTCTACAAAGATCAACCTGAGTGACTTTATAGGATAAGGAGATGGAACAGTTTCTATAAACTCTCTTAGCCACAATGGATTCACCAGTAGGAGTAGAGACACAAAAGGGGTCTAGCAATACATCCGGAAGAACATCAAACCTCATAGCCACATAGGGAGTCACAAAATACAAGGTGGCACATGGATCAAGCAAAGCATAAACATCCAAGTGAAAGACTTTCAACATACCGGTAACAACATCGAGAGAACCCTCTTGCTCACGATGAGTTTGGAGTGCATAGAATCGGTTTTACTTTGGGTTTCTTGAACCCGAACAACTAGGTGGAGCTTGTCTACCTTTTCTTCACTTAGCCAAAAGTGATGGACAATTCCTTATCTTATGACCGCTCTTCCCACAACCAAAACAACCATCCATACTAGCTAAGCATTTACCCTCATGCTTCTTTCGGCATTTAGCACAAGTAGCCGACAAGAATTCACCACCATTTCCTCTTTGATGCTTAGGGTTAGACACCCTATCCTTGTTGAACATAGGAGTAGCATTAGAGGAACTTTGACCGAAAAACCTTTGTCAAAATCAAGAATGATCATGTCCATCGAACCTTGACTGTGAAAAGTTACCATCACCGGTCTTATCCCTCTTTGCCTCTCTAGACTTTTCCTTGAGCTTTTCCTCTTCAATTTGTTGAGCATGCACCATAAGATGAGAAATGCCCATATCGTTGATAAGCATAGCGGTACGACATTCTTTGACCACAATTTCGGACACCCCCGAGACAAACTTACTCATTCTTGCCCTAGGATTGTCAACCATTGTAGGAGCATATCTAGACAATTGCATAAACTTCAAGGAATACACCTTCATACTCATGCTTCCTTGAAAAAGGTTGATAAATTCAAGCACCTTGGACTCCCTCATCTCAAGGGGAAAGAACCTATCAAGGAAAGCAACCTTAAACTTTTCCCAATCAAGAGGGCCCGCATCTTCCACTCTCTCTTCCTTCCATTGGTTAAGCCAAACTTGAGCGACACCCTTAAGTTGATAAGTGGTCAATTCCGCCTTTTCCACCGGCGTCACACCCATGATCATCAACACCTTTTACACCTCATCAATGAACTCTTGAGGATCTTTCTCAACTTTAGACCCATGAAACTCCGGAGGATTCATTCTAGTGAAGTCTCTCACTCTAGATGCCGCCGTACCCATATTTGGGTTCACGGGAGCCACAACCTCCCTATTGGCTTGAGCCCTCATGGCTTGAGCAAACGCTTAAAAAGCCTCCCTAAACTCTGCATTAGCCACTTGCTCGGCCAAAGGGTCGGCCGGAACTTGAGGAGCTTGAGAAGGAGCCTCTTGTTCCATATTCTCGTTCGCATTCCTCCTAATGTATGCTCTTCGAGGGGCCATATCCTGAAAAGCATAGGATAGAGACAAGGAGAAGGACATATAGAGTTAAAATCTATCGCACGACTTAAGAGTAATGAAAGAAGTGGAATAACCTAATCATCTTGTAGCCTCTCATTCATAAATGTGGCGCGCTTCACACTTTTGAACAAGAATCTACACGATGTGCCTTATGAGACATCCTAGAACCTTTTAAAACTTTGTGCTCTGAATACCAAGTTTGTCACGACTTAAAGTATCCCCTAGATGTGGCATGGCGTACAAGACCCCGAAAAGCCCCATATAAGCCACTTAGCATACATCATACAAGATCATAGTATAAAAGAGTTTAAAAGTCTATTTCATTTCATGAGTTAATAAAAACATAGCGGAAGTCTAACATAGTCTCAAAGCCATCTAATATAAGAATAAAATAAAAGTTAGGACGTAACCCATACAAGTTCAAAAGTAAAAGACAAAAAAGATAAACGTGGTCTTATCCTCGAAGTGTGAGGACTCACCAAGTCTTCAAAATTCTTCTAATACAAGCTCTAGTCACGAATGGATGTGGAGGAGTCGTCACACCCTACATTTGGGAAACAATGTAGGCAAGAGTATGTGTTAGTACAAATATGTAGCCATTTAATCATAATTCATACTTTATCTCATCATTAGTAGACATGGGTAATCACCTCTTGTCTATCATTAGAATAGCTCCTTAATTCTTGATTCATGTTTAGTTGAGAAAACCTTTCAACCCTTATGAATCCTTTATATGAGAAAAAACTCCTTTTTCCATTCATATCATGTGTAATGTGTGAGAAATACTTTCACAACCCAACAATAACAATAAACAACATTAGTGCTTCATTCTCAAAGCATCCTCAAGCATTTATTTCAATTCATGAAGAACATGCATAATTTCATAAATTCCCTCTTTTCATAATTAAAAAGCTCATCATAAATCATAATCTATAAATCATGGATTTTACATCAGTTCATGGGGATTCATCTTAAAACATCCAATTTAACACAATTCATATATAATTAAACATAATTCAATCAATTAGATCATAATTTGAAAGAACCCATGAGATTGGAGAAAATCCTAATTTCAATTGGAGAATTCTTACTTTGAAAATTGGGGAATTTAGGGACCCTATGGAGGAAAGGACTCCATAGGTGAAAGCTATCATACCTTAATGCTAAAACCTTGAAATCAATGGAGAATTAGGTGACTTGAATATTCAAATCCTAGATTCTTCTTCTTCTTCCTTAGAGAGAGAATTATTGGAGGGAGAGCTTTGAAGAGTGATTTAAAAGATTTAGATTTAGGCTTAGAAAGGTTTATATAGGGTCTAAATAAAAAGGTAACCGACATAGATTAGGCATTAAACCATTAGGAAAAAGACCAAAAAGTCCTTTTAAAAAAATAACTGCCAAGCGAAAATTGAAAACGTTGTAGCTCGTAAAAGCCACTCGGTGACTCGTCGAGTGAGCTTCCAGGTCACCGAAAGTTCCAGCGAGTTGGCTCCTGGACTAAGTGAACTTGGTGATAAAATGGGCATTTCGGCGACACGCCAAATGGAACAGCGAGCTTGACCCAGCTCACCTAAATACACTGAACACTGGATGAACATTTCAAGTCCAAAATTCTGAGAAGGCACCTTTCGGTGGATCGCCAAGTCATTTGGCGATCATGACTAGCCTCGCCGAAGGGGACTGTATTAAAAAATTTGGGAATTTTTTTTTCTTTTAAAATCCGTGGTGTTACAATTTTATGAGAGAATGCCCTAAGAATAGGCAGGGTAATGGGGGCAATAGAGACCAATCTTCTTCAGCAGCTCCAGCAGATAGAAATACCCATAGAGGAGCTACTTCATGAACATGCAGAGGTACGAACCGTCTGTATGCTATAGCTAGTCGCTAGGATAAGGAGAACTCAACAGATGATGTCACTAGTATGCATAAAGTATTTAGTTTTGATGTTTATGCCTTACTTGATCCAGGTGTGAGTTTGTCTTTTGTGACTCCTTATGTTTTCATGAGGTTCAATATTTCCCCTGAACAACTTCTTGAGACCTTCAGTGTTTCCACACCCGTTAGTGGTCTATTATAGCAAAAAAATCTATCATGATTGTACCATCTTTGTCTATCACAAAGACACCATGGCTGACTTAGTTGAGCTAGACATGGTGGATTTTGATGTCATTCTAGGTATGGACTAGCTTCATGCTTGTTATGCCTCAGTTGACTGCAGAACTCGAGTAGTCAAGTTTCAGTTTCCTAATGAGTTAGTTTTAGAGTCAAGAAGTAGTTGAGCAGTGCCTAAAGGTCATTTTATTTCATACCTTAAGACCAAAAAGTTAGTTTCTAAGGGCTGCATCTATCACTTAGTCTGAGTTAGAAACTCTTGTGTTGAGACACCACCTATTTAGTTAGTTCCAAATGTGAGTGAATTTCCAGAGGTCTTTCTAGATGATCTTCCCAGATTCCCTCCTGAGAGAGAAATAGATTTCGAAATAGATATTCTTCCTGATACTCAACTCATTTCTATTCCACCAGAAGATTGAAGCGTTGCAGAATTGACCCAGACCCATGTCTCCAACTGATATAAGGAGTTTCTTTGGATTGGTTGGTTACTACGGAAGGTTCATCGAGGGGTTTTCATCTATTTCGTCTCCATTGACTAAGTTGACTCAGAAAACATCTAAGTTTCAATGGTCTGAAGCTTGTGAGAAAAGCTTTCAGAAATTGAAAACTTGGTTAACCACTGCTCCAGTGTTGACCCTACCAGAGAGTACAAAGGGTTTTGTTGTTTATTGCGATACGTATAGAGTTGGACTTCTTTGTGTATTGATGCATAATGGTAAGGTTATAGCCTATGCCTCCAAACAACTTAAGATTCATGAAAATAACTATCTGACTCATGATCTTGAGTTGGCAGCAATAGTTTTTGCTCTCAAGATATGGCATCACTATCTCTATGGCATTCACGTGGACGTGTTCACTGACCACAAGAGTCTTTAGTATGTTTTCAGCCAGAATGAGCTAAATCTTAAACAAAGGAGATGGCTGGAACTACTCAAAGATTATGATATGAGTATTTTGTACCAACCAGGTAAGGCTAATGTTGTTGTTGATGCCTTGAGAAGGTTGTCCATGGGGAGTATTGCTCATGTCGAGGAAGGTAAGAAAGAGTTGGCTTAGGAGGTTCACAGACTTACACATTTGGGGTCTGTTTATTAGATTCCACTGAAGGTGGGGTAGTCATTATGAATGGGGCCGAATCCTCATTAGTGTAAGAAGTGAAGAAGAAGCAAGACAAGGATCCTATTTTACTTCAGTTGAAGGCAAATGTGCATAAGCAGAAAGTGATGGTCTTATCACAGGGGGGAGATGGTGTGTTGAGGTATCAAGGTAAACTGTGTGTTCCAAATGTGGATGAACTCTCAGAGAGAATCATGGAAGAAGCCCACAGTTCCCGATATTCGATTCATCCAGGTGCCACCAAGATATACCATGACTTGAGAGAAGTTTATTTGTTGAGTGGCATAAAGAGGTGCATTGCCGAGTTTGTTGCTAAGTGCCAAAATTTCCAGCAAGCCTAGGCTGAGCATCAAAGGCCATGAGGTGTAGCTCATAATATACCCCTTCCAAAAAGGAAGTGGGAGATGAATAATAAGGATTTCATTACTAGTTTATCGCGATCTCGTAGATAGTATGATTCCATTTGGGTGATTATGGATCGGATGACCAAATTAGCCCACTTCTTACTAGTAAAGACTACAAATACAGTAGAAGAGTATACAAATCTGTAAATTCAAGAGATAGTCCGACTGCATGGAGTTCCCTTGAGGTAGAGGTGCTCAGTTTACCGCATAGTTTTTGAAGTCGTCTCAGAAAGGTTTGGGTTCGAAGGTGAACCTTAGTTTCGCTTTTCATCATCAGACCAATGGTCAAGCAGAGTGCACAATTAAGACCTTAGAGGCCATGTTGAGAGCTTGTGTTTTTTATTTCAAAGGTAATTGGGATGACCACTTGCCTCTTATTGAGTCTGCATACAACAATAGTTACCATTCTAGCCTTCAAATAGCTCCTTATGAGGCTCTATATGGGCGGAGGTGTAGATCTCCTATTGGCTGGTTTGAGGTTGGCGAAGCTGCGTTGATAGGACCAGATTTGGTTCATCAAACCATGTACAAGGTGAAGACAATTCAGGAGAGGTTGAAAACAATGCAGTGTCATCAGAAATCCTATACAGATGTTAGAAGAAGAGATTTGGAGTTTGAAGTTGATGATTGGGTATATCTGAAAGTTTCATTCATGAAGTGTGTTATGAGGTTTGGTAAGAAAGGAAAGCTCAGTCCACGATACATTGGTCCTTACATGATATGCAAGAGGGTTGGTAATGTAGCTTATAAGTTAGAGCTACCATCCGAGTTAGCAGCAGTTCATCCAGTGTTTCATATTTCTATGCTAAAGAAGTGCTTGGGTGATCCAGCACTTATTCTGCCTACGGAGAGTATTGGAGTAAAGGACAATCTGTCCTATAAGGAGATTCTAGTTCATATCCTTGGTAGTCTGGTTCGCAAGTTGAGAACCAAAGAGGTTGCATCAACCAAAGTCTTGTGGAGGAACGAATTTGTTTAGAAAGCTACTTGTCAGGCTGAGGAGGATATGAAGAAGAGATACCCTCACCTCTTTTCCTCTAAAACAATTCCAGACCAAGGTACTAACGCTTTGTAAAGGACTCGAAAAAGTTAATATGTTGAAGTTTATGCTATTTGCATGTTTTTGTGCTTTGTGTGGGTTGTTAAACTCTTTCCCACCCCTTTCATGCTTAGTTTGGCTTCATTCAAGTACGAATCTTCCAAAAGGAGAGATATTGTTAACACATCGGGCTTCGAGAAATGGCTAAAAAGGACAAATGTGCAAGTCCACATACCTAAAATGGATCATGAACCCTTCACAAGACCTTAGACAACCCGTTTATGGGCCCACGGACCGTCTTGGGCAAAGTGAAGGACTGCCCAAGGAAGCCAAGGTGAAGCTCACCTAGACGAGCCACTAAATGGCCCGTGATGACTTATACAGTCCGTTTAGTGGTCTGTACAAGTCACCCATCCGATTTTGAGTTTTGGATCAACTTAAAATGGCCATATCTCTATGCACAAGATGAATTAGGTGGCCCATGAACTATCAAATTAAAGGTCTTTGAGTCCTCTTTCCAACGCCACCATGTTCGCCGCATTTCATATTCAGTGTAAAATGTTATGCCCATTTTAGTGAAGCCCTGTTTGGCAGGTGCAACTTGACGACCAACTAGACGGGTCGTAAAGAATTAATGGCCCGTGAAGAATTAAAAGTCCCATGAAACTGGCCATTTTGGGCACCTTTTTAGTTTTAAAAATTGGGGTCATTTTGGTCTTTCCCCCTATGCGTTTGGTACTTAAACTGCGTCGTTTTAACCCTATTCTAAGCCTAAACTACGTTATTTCACACAAAATTAAGGGCTTAGAAAGTTTTAATCAATTCTTTTACGTTCAATAACATATCAAGACATTAGAGCAAGGATCTAAGAGGAGAAAAGCTAGGGTTCAAGTGTTCTTCAAGTTTCTTTCATTTCGCCAATAAAGTTCGTTCTTCCAAGTATGTAAGGCTATCATAGTGTTGGACTAGTTCGTCCTCAGGCCCTACATCTACTTTCAAATCAATAAAAGAGTAATCTAGGGTTCTATCCTTAGATTTCAATATTCTTGAGATGAGTTGATATTGAGTTCTAAATTCTTGAGTTATTGATTAATTGAATTTCTATCTCTAATCATTGAACTGTCATACATTGTGTATTGTGATTATTGAGTTGATTGTTCATGACTATTTTTCAGCATGAACCCTATCCTTGAGTATTCAATGAATTCTTATTAAGAATCTTTTAAACAAAAAGTTATTGTTTAAACTGAGTTTTGAGGAAGTAAAGAGTAGTTTGAGAAAGAGTATAAGGGAACTAAGTATTTCCCAAATGTTTTATTTTTACATGAAGAAAAAGAGTAGACTTTTTTGTGAAAAGTTAAAAGAGTTTTCGGAAAGATTAAATACAGAGCAATTACCTCTTAAAGAAGCCCCTTTTTGAGTAATTATCTCAACCCATAATGTATTTTTACATTAAGCAAAGAGAAATCTAGTTTTCTAAATGAATAATGAGTTTCAGAGACATTTCAGAGCAGTTACCTCTTTTAAGAGGATAATTTGAGCAATTATCTCAAACCAGAGAAAGTGTAATGTTTTTATGCATTTGAGCAACAATATATATTATTGGGAGTAGTATTAAGCATCGATATGCGGGAGAGTTCCGACAACTCACAGTCCCCATAAATCATATCTTGCCAACATGGGTACAGGGTAATACTTTTTAGATGAATCCTTAGTGCTTTCGGGTAGGGCTTAGTCATCCCAGCATGATATAGGACAGTTCTGGCAGCATGGACAAGATGATGTATCATCACTTAGCTCACAGTGATGGTCATCGGTTAGAGAATCTCCCAATAGAGTTAAAGTGTATTTTTATATATCACTTATTATGCTAAGTTCAGATATGAGAAAGTATTTTGAAAAGTTAAATGATTTCATTCCTTTAATTCTTTACATTCAGTTGAGTTTATGTTATACCTATTGAAGTCCTTTCTTTCAGTTATTTTACCTCGGCTATATTACATACTCATACATTCAAATGTACTGATGTCATTCGACCTGCATCTTTTGTGATGCAGATACAGGTGTCCAGGATCATCAACAGGCGCTTCGGTGAGATCATTTGACACTTCAGTTAGCTTTGGTGAGCCTCCTCGCATTCCAGAGGATTCCCCTTTTTCCTTTAAGTTTAGTCCTTTTAGGGTGTTGTGGGTCTTGTCCCAACATCCATGTTGAAATATAGAGGCTTCATAGATAGTAAGAGTTGAGGAGTTTCTCAGTATTTTCTTTCCTTTAAAAACTGTTTTGCAAATTATTATTATTATTCCAAATAAGTATTTTTCAGACATTCCAGTTGAGTTTAAGTTGAGATGAATTTATGTTTTAAAGCTTCTTTATGCTTGAATAAGTATTTTGTTAAATAGTCAGCCAGGACAAGGGTTCGTTTGAGGATTAGAAATGGTTCTCAAGCGTCGTCCACGTCCAGGGTGTAGGCTCGGGGCATGACAACTTACATGTACTAAGATATTTGTCTATTTCCGTTTTGTTTAAATAGACCTATTCCAATTATCTTCCACTTTTCAGTTGTGAATTTGTATATCTTAGTGTCATGACATGCCATGAAGTTAGCTTGGGGTCACTTGTGGCTCTAAGCATCATGTCGCTTCTAGGGGGTAGTCTCAGAGCGTGACAATTATATCTTTTAGGAGTCTTTTTATCAACATTAATTATCCTTATTAATTCTCCTAATACCTCTTATCATATATTTTTCTCTTACCATATATTTTAGGGGTCATTAATTTTTTACTTGTTAGTATATATTTCCTCTTACCATATATTTTAGGAGTTCTTGTTCTTTCCATATATTTTAAGAGTCATTATCATAAAAATAATTAAATAATAATTTAAGAAAAATAATAAATGAGAATTTTGTCTATAATACCGTCTTTTAAGAAACGATAAAAAGTTTAATCAACATTTCTATGGATACTACGAATAACAAATGAAGAGAAAATTAAAGTGATTTTTGAGTACGAAAAATGTAGGATTGCGGGGTGTTCATAACATGAAAACAAAAAAAATCTAGGACTAATGTACTTGTGTATAAAATTTATTTACATATAAAATAATAGTTCAAGACAAACTGTATGACGATAGTCTTTCTTCGATATATGAAGACTCTTTATGTGTATCCACACCGAGATTGATTTTTGCTGTCAACTCTTGATCAACCTACTCTTTGCAAGTTAGAGGGTTACAATAACCCAAAAAATTAACAAATCAATGTATGATCACATACAATATGATCAAAAAGTGAATTCAAAATTAAGATTGTATCTCTACTGCACATTACCAACTTAAAAATATTATTTTCTAAGACGGAGTGAAAAATCAATGCATCATCGAGTTTGACTAGATTACTTGAAAAAAATAATTCGAGTAAGTAATCTCTAATGGATGGGATGATTATTTCTTAAAATCAATTCTTAGATCATACTAACAAAAAAGAACAAAAAATAAAATAAAATAAAATGAAGATCCAAACTTTAAACACCTCATGACCGGGAGCATCCATAGTATAAATAATTGTTACGTGCTAGACTTTAATTTCGACTCAAGTATATATAACTCTAGTAATTTAGGTCAAATAGATAGTTATTTTTTTTATTAAATTGTATTAAAAATTAAAGTCCTAAATATTAGAGAAATAATTGAATGACTATTTCTATATATTCAAGAATAATAAATTATTATTTTTCTAATAAATTACTATATGTATATATATATATATTAGATAGTTTGGATCTTATTAAAACTATAATACCTTAGAGTCATTTTTTTTATACTAATGCACGTTAGGATCCGAAATTATTAGTAGCCTTAGGTTAAGAAAGAAATAAAATAAAATAAATTTATAATAACCTAATGAAATTAAATAATAATTTAAGGAGATAATAATTATAAGTTTTTTTCAATTCCTCTTTCCATATATTTTAGGAGTTTTAGCATATATATGTTGCACGTGTGTATTGGTTAAAAGATCTATATAAAAAATATTAAAAAGTAGCAATTACATTAAATTAACTTAAATGCAAAATGTTCAACTAATACAAACGTAATTTTCAACTCTTGTTTTAATTATTTTTTTTAAAACTGCTTCCGCTAATTGCTCACTCTCCTATTGCTCTCAAACCTGAACTTAAAAACTGATGAAAAATAAAAGCAAAAACATTAAAGAATTTGAAACAGAATTTATAGGTAAGACTTCAACAATTTAAGTTTCTATGCAACATGACAAAAAGAATAGTTTGATACCAGTTATAATGGGCTAGAGAATATTGTTGAAATTAGGTAAGATGATAAATTATTCGCTCTCTTGGTTAAAGCTTAAAATTTCAGAAATTATTATACTAAATCAAGACAATTAATTGTGTTCGTTTTCACTCCTTTCTTTCTTTTCGCAACGAGTTTTGAATTAATCAGTAATTTTTTGTACGCTATTGATTAGGTCTCGTAAAGAAAAATAAATGAAACGAAAGGACAACACACTTGGCGATGTAAAGGAAAACATTCTGCAGTGATTATTCTGTAATGACCCTGAAGGTCATTTTTGTTAATTTTTGTAAAATGACTGTTTTACCCCTCCCGAGAGTTGCCCCGAGTCATGTTTGGCTGATATTCGAAGTTAGTTTTGTGAAATTCTTGTTAAGTTATAGTGTTTGGAAAGTTTTAAATTCTAAAGGCTTAAGTTGTCAAAATGTGGTTTTTGGGGTCATTAAGAGTTTTGGGTCTCGAATGGGGATTCTGTCGATTCCATCAGCTCTAGAATGTGGAATTTGTTCTAGAAGAGTTGACGGAATCAAATTTGGGGCTATATTGTTGATTTGAGGCCTTGAGTTGGAAAATTGTGAAACTTTGATCATAGAGTTGACTTTGATCAACACTTGAAGATCGGATGCTTAGAATTTGATTTCGATAATTTCGTTTGATTCAGGGGATGATTTTAGGCCTAGGGGTGGCCTTGGTTGAATTTTTAGAGGTGCCGAGCTTGATTTATGTTTTTGAGACTTAAGTTAGTTTTGTTGTGCTTTATTAGGTTACGGGTCAAGGAGACCTCAAATTCAAATTCTGACTGTTCCATTGAGTCTGGAACGTCGAATTTAGTAGGGTGGCATATCTGGTTTGTGTGTGGGAGGTTCCGAACAAATCCCGAGAGTCCTTTCGGAGACCTGTTGGAATTGCTGATTTTTGCTATATTTGGTGCCAGTTGCCTTGGCCTCCGCTTTCGCGGAGGGTACTTGGCCGCGTTCGCGGAGTACCATGTGTTGAACCTCCGCATTCGCGAAGGGTTGGGTGTTGAACCTCCGCGTTCGTGGAGGGTTGGATGTTGAACCTCCGCGTTCGCGGGCTAAGTGAGCCGTGTTCGCGAAGAACAAATGATGCCTGAAACAGTATAAATTCAGGAAATGTCCCATTTTCAACATTTTGAAGCTAGGGAAGGCGATTTGAAAGAGAGAATTTTGTGGAAACCTATTGGGTAACTGAATTTAACTCTAAACCTTGATTACACATTGATTCTATCTTGATTTCAATTTGAAATTTGGGTTTTTAAAGTTAGATTTTTTGGGGTTTTGCATGACCTCAGAATTTTGATCAAATGGTGATTGTGGACTGGTTTGAATTCCGTTTTCAAAATGGTTTTCACTAATGATTTCCTAAGGCTTTGAAGATCATTTCCATGTATAAATTTCTGGATTCAAACTATGTTTTTGAAATCGGAAGTTATGAGTCATTTGGACCCCTTTGCCCGAATTTCGTGTTCTTATTGTTGTTGGTTTCAAAATTTGATTGTGATTCATAATCTTATTAGATTGTGGTTCTTTGGATTTCTTTTGGAAGGGAATAGCTCCGATTTTTGATTGATTGCGATTTCGGTTAAGGCAAGTGAACTTCTAAAACTTTGTGAATCTTGTAATATTCCGGACTTCTCTTTCTTGATTGTGTTGGGGAGTAATGGGATTGAGGTATGGGTTAAATTGTTGTGTTAATCAATCTAAATTGATCGGCGGGGTTAGTAAAATGGCTATGTATGCTACAGTGTTAGGCCAAAGTGTGATGAGTCGTGCTCTTGATATTGATGTGTAATTGATGAATTGCTATGATAGCCTAGATGTGATTGTGAAATTGATGAATATGTCCTTTACTCATTGTGGATTATGGGACTAGACTTGAAACTCTTGCTTAGTGATTAATCCTACTTGCGATGAAAGAAGTAGTGAATAAGTGACTAGGCAATTGATCTTTTTGTAAATGATGTATTTGTTGATGTTGATATATTGTTGATAGTGAGACATGATTTGTATTGATTTGAATTGCGTTGTGATTGTGAACAATGTCGTTTTCTCATTATTTGTGTGAACATGCTTATGTGCATTGGTTTTGAAACACTATGATGAGACACTTTGATGATTATGCCGATGGGAAATGGTTCCGGCAGGTGATGATTATGCCGATGGAAAATGGTTTCGGCGAGTGATGATTATGCCGGTGGGAAACGGCTCCGGCAATGCCAATGGGAAATGGTTCCGCCGATTGATGATTATGTCGATGGAAAATGGTTCCGGCGAATACATGGTCCATGTGTGGCCCTCATGGGTTTCGGTCTGAGATTCAGCGGATGTGTATTGTAGGACAGACATGCATCACTCTACTTGAAATTACATTACATTACATTATCTCATTCTTGTCATTGTGGAGTTGAGTTTATGCCTTGTGACTCTGGAATTCATATACTTGATACTGATGTGAATTATTTCGATGATGTTGTTGAGCTATTGTTGACCTATGTGTTATATGAACTGTGTAGTTTAGGTTGGGCTGATTTCTGTGCAGGTTGTAATTACGGTGGTTCGGTTGGAAGTAAGGGAGTTCGTGGATTTTATTAGATTGACCTTGTTTTATTAGTTGATTTGCTAGGTACTGTTTGGTACTCACCCTTGCTTCTACACTTGTGTAGGTTCCAAGCCCGGACCGTGACCTAGTTCTCTCTTCTTCTTACTCCGAGGCTTTTGACGAAACTTGATAGGTAGTTGTTCGATGTTGGCGATCTCTCTTGACCCTTTTTATTTTATGCTTTGTTTCTATTTGAGATACAAAGACTTCGATACTTGTAATTTCATCTCAATTCTGTATTAGTGGCTTGTACATGTGACAACCAATCTTGGGGGATTGGTTAAGTTTTGTTAGACTTCCGCTTATATTGTTTTCTTTATGTTGCATATTTTCAACTTGTTTGGGTTTAGGCTGACTTGTTCTTCTGGGATAGGAGAAGTGCCATCACACCAGATTTTTAAGTCGTGACAAATGGTATCAGAGCCCAGGTTTCATAGGTTTCACGTATACAAGTCAGTCTAAGTAGAGTCTCGAGGATCAGTGCGGAGACGTCTGTAGTTATCTTTGAGAGGCTATGAAGGCTGTTAGGGAACTTTCCTTATTTAATTCTTTCTTATCGTGCGTGGTCCCTTTCACTAGTGCCGAGTGTTGCATGTTGTTTTGGCAGATGCAAAGGACCAGAACTTATTTTTCGAGAGACGGAGGGGAGGAAGTCCCCGAGGGATCTGTTGAGGCCCCAGTCAGAGATCGGGGTAGAGTCTGAGTTTGAGGCCGTGCTCGTGGAGTAGCACGTGGCAGAGGCCATGTCCGAGAAGCGGCACCTGCTCGAGGCCGAGGTAGAGAGGCTTCCCCTGAGCCACAGGTTGAGGTTGGTGAGGACCAGATTCCTCCAGGGTTCTCAGCACTGTTCTTTCAAGAGACCTTATTAAGGATACTAGGAGTTATGGAGAGCTTTACTCAGGGTGTTGCAGGCACGCCATAGGGTTCACAGACTAGAGCAGGGGTGCAAACCCCAGAGCAACATCATGATTCAACTGTTAAGGATCAGGTGGGTCACCCACCATTGGTTCCCGCGCCAGCTATCGGTGCACAGGTTGCTCCAGATGTTGTTCTGACAGTGGAGGACAATAAGTGCTATGAGATTTTAGAGGATGAAAGCACCCCAGTTTCAGGGTGGTAAGAGCGAGGAATCTCATAAGTTTTCGACCTTGTGCCGTGAGATTCTTGAGGCGGTGAGGATGGTGGATGCGAGGGGTGTCTGTCTTGTTGCTCTCCAGCTTCATGGGCTAGCCAGGGAGTGGTGGAGGACTTGTGTAGAGTCCATGCCAATGGGATCTCCTTCGATTGAATGGGATGCTTTCTCTAGTGCTTTTTGAGATCGCTTTATTCCTTGGAGTGTGCGTGAGGAGAGAAGGCTGAGGTTTGAGGGTGTGACTCAGGGTTGCATGTCTATTGCGGAGTACGAGGCATGTTTATGTCAGCTTTCTCATCATGCCACGTCTTTGGTTCCAAATGAGGTGGAGAGGGTCCGCAAATTTGTGAGGGAGTTGACTTTCTCCATCATATTATATGTGTTCAGATCATCCCGTGATGGTGCTTTCTTCCAGTCCATTGTGAGCATCGCCAGGGAGGCGGAGTTATTGGTTCGAGAGAAGTTTAGGGACTCCAAGAGGGCCCGTGCTAGTGGTTAGGTTTCCGGTGCTTTATCTAGAAGCAGAGGTTCTCATAGGGGTGCTAGCTCATTTCAGCGTCAGAGGCTGGTACATGCTTCCATGCCAGAGGCTGAGAGTGGACAGGTGTCCCGTGGGTCTCACAGTTCTTGCCAGGGTGGTCGTGGTAGTTCATCTGGTTCATCACAACAGATCACCATTGCGAGGTCTTGTTATAGTTGTGGGGATCCGGGTCATTTGATTCGACAGTGCCCTCTATAGACTCAAGCAGGGCCCTATTGTACTTACTTAGAAGCTCCAGAGAGAGATCCAGCACCTCCGGCTAGAGGTCAAGGTAGGGGTCAGACAGCAGGTAGAGACAGCAGAGCTTTGGGTAATGGTGATGTGGCTCAGTGTGGAGGTAGAGGTGTGGCTCAGATCAGAGGTGGTAGAGGAGCCCAGTGTTATGCTTTTCCGGGGAGACCCGAGGTTGAGTCTTCTTATGCAGTCATCACAGGTATCGTCCCTGTCTGCCATCGATCTGCATCTGTATTATTTGATCTAGGGTCTACTTTCTCCTATGTGTCTACCTACTTTGCATCTGGATTTGATTTGGTATGTGATAGTATGCCTGTGCCTATGCATCTTTCTACACCGTGGATGAGCCCTTAGGGGTGGATCGAGTGTATAGATCATGTCCTGTCTCTTTGGCTGGGTACGACACTTGGTAGATTTGATTTTCCTAGGAATGGTAGATTTCGATGTGATATTTGGTATGGATTGACTTTCTCCCTATCATGTGATCCTTGATTGTCATGCTAAGACTATCACCTTACCGATGCCTGGTGTTCCGAAGGTAGAGTTGAAAGGTACTAGTGGTTCTTACCCTAGTAAGGTTATCTCATACATCCAAGCCAAAGGTTGATTGATAGAGGGTGTTTGTCCTATTTGGCTTTTATTCGGGATACTAGTGTTGAGTCGCCATCCATGGAGTCCATTCATGTGGTTCAGGAGTTTGCTGATGCGTTCCCTACTGATCGTTTTGGTGTTCCTCCGGATAGGGACATTGATTTTTCCATTAACTTGGAGCCAGGTACTAAGTCCAACTCTATTGCCCCCATATCATATAGCTCCGGCTGAGTTGAAGGATCAGTTGCATGACTTATTGAGCAAAGGGTTTACTCGCCCTAGTGTGTTACCTTGGGGAGCACCAGTTCTTTTTGTTATGAAGAAAGATGGCTCTATGAGGATGTGTATTGATTATAGGAAGTTGAACAAGGTAAATGTTAAGAACAAGTATCCTCTTCCTCATATTGATGATTTGTTTGATCAGTTGCAGGGTGTGGCGTTGTTTTCTAAGATTGACTTGAGGTCCGATTATCATTAGTTAAAATAGGCCATCAGATATTCCTAAGACAGCTTTCCGGACTCGTTATGGCCACTATAAGTTCTTGATGATGTCTTTGGGCTGACTAACACCCCTACAACATTTATGGAGTTGATGAATGGAGTGTTCCGTCCGTACTTGGATTCCTTCGTGATCGTGTTCATCGATGACATTTTTATATATTCTAGGACCGAGGAGGATCATGTCTGTCACTTGAGGTTGGTGCTTCAGAGATTGAGAGAGCAGAAGTTGTATGCTAAGTTAACCAAGTGTGAGTTTTGGCTTGATTCTGTGGCATTCTTAGGACATGTGGTGTCGAAAGAGGGTATTAGGGTTGATCCGGCCAAGATTGAGGAAGTTAGGGCTGGACGAGACCCACTTCTCCTACCGAGATTCAGAGTTTTGTAGGGTTGGCAGGCTACTACAGACGGTTTGTGCAGAGCTTCTCTACTATTGCAGCGCCGTTGACTAAATTGACTCAGAAGACCGTAAATTTTCATTAGTCCGATGAGTGTGAGGCGAGCTTTCAAAAGCTCAAGACTTTGTTGACTTCTGCTCCTATAGTAGTCGATGCTGTGAGTAGGAAGGATCCTAGTATGGGGAGTCTCGCTGCGATCAATGTTGATATGAGGCCCTTGGCTAGGGATGTTTAGAGGTTAGCCAACAACATTGTCAGGTTGTAGGTTTCTAAGGAGAGCGATGCCTTGATTGCGTTCATTGAGGCTCGTTCTTCCTTAGTTGAGCAGATTCGTGAGAACCGGTTTGAGGATGAGAAGTTGTGTCTCATTCCAGACAAGGTGATGAGAGGTGAATCCAAGGAGGCTGCACTTGATTCTGATGGAGTTTTGAGGACTGGAGGTCGGATTTTGTGCCCAACGGGGGCAAGTTTATTAGACTGATTCTAGAGGAGGCCCATTGTTCTAGATATTCTATCTATCCAGGGACAGCGAAGATGTATCATGATCTGAGTCAGCATTACTGGTGGTGTGGTATGAAGAGGGATATTCCAGACTTCATGTCTATATGTTTCACCTGTCAACAGGTCAAGTATGAGCACCAGCGGCCCGGATGTGTGCCTCAGAGGATGCCCATTCCTACATGGAAGTTGGAGCGGATCACTATGGACTTTGTTGTGGGTTTACCCACCACCGTGGGTGGTTATGATTCTATTTGGGTTGTTATTGATAGGTTGACTAAGTCCGCTCATTTCATTCCAATTCGGGTGAAGTATATAGCAGAGAAGTTAGCTCAACTCTACATCAATCAGATTGTTAGACTTCATGGGGTACCTATACCTATAGTCTCGGATCGAGGTTCATTGTTCACTTCGCACTTCTAAAGGGATTTGCAGCATGGGTTGGGTACTCATTTAGATATGAGTACAACATTTCACCCATAGACAGATGGTCAGTCCGAGCGAATGATTCAGGTGCTTGAGGATATGCTCCGTGCTTGTGTGATTGACTTTGGTGCTTGATGGGATCAACATTTACCCCTAGCGGAGTTTGCCTACAACAACATCTATTATTCCAGCATTCAGATGGCCCCATTTGAGGGTTGTATGGCAGATGGTGTAGATTGCCGATTGGATGGTTTGATTCGGTGGTGATGGATTCCTTAGACACTGACTTGCTTAGAGATGCCATGGATTAGGTTCGTTTGATTCAGAGTAGGCTATTGACTACTCAGAGTCGGCAGAAGAGTTATGCCAATCAGAGAGTTTGAGACCATGTATTCATGGAGGGAAATCATGTTTGGCTCCGAATGTCACCCATGAAGGGTGTTATGCGGTTCGTAAAGAAGGACAAGCTTAGTTCTAGATTCATTGGTCCTTTTGAGATTTTGGACCGAGAGGGGGAGGTGGCCTATAAGTTTGCCTTATCAGCTGTGCATCGTATTTTTCAAGTTTCTATGCTTCAGAAGTACATCCCGGATGAGTCTCATGTTATTACACTCGATTCTGTGGAGTTGGGTCCTGATTTGACTTATGAGAAGGAGCCTACAACCATTCTAGATAGGCAGGTCTGTAAGCTTAGGACCAGGGAGATTGCTTCAGTAAATGTGTTGTGGGGTCACCGTTCTGTTGGAGAGGCTACTTGGGAGTCTGAGTCTGACATGCATGCTAGATATTCCCAGCTTTTTTAGGCTCCAGGTACTTTCTTTTACTTTATGTTCGAGGATGGACATGGTTTTTAGTGGTGGATAATGTAATAACCCTGAATGTCATTTTTGTTCATTTTTGTAAAATGACCTTACCCTTCCCGAGAGTTGCCCCGAGTCATGTTTGGCTGATATCAGAAGTTAGTTTTGTGACATTCTTGTTAAGTTATGGTTTTTGGAAAGTTTTGAATTCTAAACGCTGAAGTTGTCAAAATGTGTTTTTTTGGGTCATTCAGAGTTTCGGGTCTCAGATGGGGACTCCATCGATTCCTTCAGCTCCAAAATATGGAATTTGGTCTAGGAGAGTTGACGGAATCAGATTTGGAGCAGTATCATGGATTTCAGGCCTTGAATTGGAAAATTGTGAAATTTTGATCATAGAGTTGACTTTGTTCAACATTCGAAGATCGAATGCTCAGAATTTAATTTTGACAATTCTGTTGGATTCGAGGAATGATTTTAGGCCAAGGGGTGGCCTTGGTTGGATTTTTAGAAGTCTCGAGCTAGATTTGAGTTTTTGAGGCGTAAGTTAGTTTTATTGTGCTTTATCAGGTTCCGGGTTAAGGAGACTTCGAATTTGAATTCCAATGGTTCCATTGAGTCCGGAAAGCCGAATTTAGTAGGGTGGCATATTTTGTTTTAGTGCTAGGGGTTTCGAATGAATCCTGAAAGTCCTTTCAAACACTTGTTGAAATTGATGATTTTTGTTGTACCTGGTGCCAATTGCCATGGCCTCCGCGTTCGCGGAGGGTAGTTGCACGCATTCGCGGAGTGTCATGTGTTGAACCTCCGCGTTCGCAGAGGAGGTCCCGTGGTCGCAAAGGGTTGGGTGTTGGACCTCCGTGTTCGCGGAGATATGAGCGCGTTCGCGGAGGGTAGTTAATCTGGCCTCCGCGTTCGCGGGCTAAGTGAGATGCGTTCACGGAGAACAAATGATGCCTGAAATAGTGTAAATTCGGGAAATATCCCAATTTCACCATTTTCAACATTTTGAAGCTTGGGAAGGCAATTTGAAATAGAGAAATTCGTGGAAACTTATTGGGTAACTTATTTTAACTCTAAACCTTGATTACCCATTGATTCTATCTTGATTTCAATTTGAAATTCGGGTTTTTAAAGTTCGATTTTTTAGGGTTTTGCATGAACTCCGAATTTGGATCAAATGGTGATTGTGGACTGGTTTGACTTCCGTTTTCAAAATGGTTTTCACTAATAATTTCCGAAGGCTTTGAAGATCATTTCCATGTAGGAATTTCTGGATTCAAACCTTGTTTCGAAATCGGAAGTTTTGAGCCATTCGGACCCCTTTGCTTGAATTTCGTGTTCTTTGCGTTGTTGGTTCCAAAATTTGATTTTGATATTATAATTTGATTAGATTGTATTGCTTTGGATTGCTTTTAGAAGGGAAAAGCTTCGGTTGTTGATTGATTACGATTTCGGTTAAGGCAAGTGAACTTCTAAAACTTTGCGAATGTTGTAATATTCTGGACTCTCTTTCTTGACTTTGTTGGGGAGTAATGGGACTGAGGTATGGGTTGAATTCTTGTATGAATAAATCTAAATTGATCGGCGTGGTTAGAAAAATGGCTATGTGTGCTAAAGTGTTAGGCCAAAGTGTGATGGGTCGTGATCTTGATATTGATGTGTAATTGATGAATGCTATGATAGCCTCGATGTGATTGTGAAATTGATGAATATGCCTTTTTCTCATTGTGGATTATGGGACTAGACTTGAAACTCTTTCTTAGTGATTAATCTTACTTGTGATGAAAGGAGTAGTGAATCGGATACTAGGCAATTGATCTTGTTGTAAATGATGTAATTGTTGATGTTGATATATTGTTATAGTAGGACGTGATTTGTACTGATATGAATTGCATTGTGATTGTGAAAATAATCATTTTCTCATTATTTGTGTGAACATGCTTATGTGCGTTGGTTCTGAAAAGCTATGACGAGACACATTGATGATTATTCCGATGGGAAATGGTTTCGGCATGTGATGATTATGCCGATGGGAAATGGTTCCGGCGAATGATGATTATGACGATGGGAAATGGTTTCGGCGATTGATAATTATGCCGATGGGAAATGGTTCCGACGGATGCATGGTCTATGTGTGACCCCCATGGGTTCCGGTCTGAGATTCGACAGATGTGTATCTAGGACAGACATGCATCACTCTACTTGACATTGCATTGCATTACATTATCTCATTCTTGTCATTGTGGAGTTGTGTTTATGCTTTGTGACTCTGAAATTGATATACTTGATACTGATGTGAATTATTTTGGTGATGCTGTTGAGCTGTTGTTGACCTATGTGGTATGTGAACTGTGTAGTTTAGGTTGGGCTGATTTCTATGCAGGTTGTAGTTACGGAGGTTCGGTTGAAAGTAAGGGAGTCCGTGGATTTTATTAGATTGGACTTGTTTTATTAGTTGATTTGTTGGGTACTGCTTGGTACTCACTCTTGCATCTACACTTGTGTAGGTTCCGAGCCCGGACCGTGACCTAGTTCTCTCTTCTTCTTACTCTGAGGCTTTTGAGGAAACTTGAGAGGTAGCTGTTCGATGTTGGGGATCTCTCTTGACCCTTTTTTTATACTTTGTGTCTATTTGAGATACAAAGACATTGAGACTTGTAATTTCATTTCAATTTAGTAGTAGTGGCTTGTACATGTGACAACCAGTCTTGGGAAATTGCTTAATTTGTTGGGTTAGACTTCCGCTTATATCATTTTCATTATGTTGCTTATTTTCCGCATGTTTGGGTTTAGGTTGACTTGTCCTGGTGGGATAGGACTAGTGCCATCACACCTGGTTTTTGAGTCGTGACATATTCAAAAGAAGACTTTTGTCTTTTTCCATAAATAAAATTTTAAAAATCACAATTTGGTGATGTAAATGAGACCCCATGTCCAAAAAAATCAAATAACCAACTCACTTGATAATTCATAAAACCGCAGCTAATTTTGAGACCAATTGTACTCGAGCATCTCTTTTTCATCTTTTAGCTGATATTTTTCCTTTTCTCTAGCTGCTAAGACTTCTTTTTTTGTAGTTTTATAGACTAGGTTTAGGGGTAGTATGGCCTATTTTTATTTTGGTCTAATCTTCTTAAAATGTCCTTAAATAGATTTTGGATAATATTAAGAAAATTGAGGGAGACGAGTGGAATATTCTCCTTCCTAATGGAATATGCTTTCGATAAAGATTGAGATGAAATTTAACACGTGACAACTAATGTTGTAAACTAAGCAGTAAAAATATTTTTGCCTATAAATTACGCAATTTACTTCTAAAAGCTTCTTAACTTTATTCAGTCAAATCACCTTCTTTCCCCTAATGTCTTTGTAATGGTAGAAAATAAGATTGTACACTGAAATGAAGATGATTGAATCTAATGCAAAACGGATTGCAACTTTCAAAAAGGGAATGGCATGTCTTATCAAGGAAGCGCATAAACTTTCAATTACAATGGGAGAACATGTTGTTATTCTTGTTTATTCCCTGAGTGGTAACCCATATTTTTATGATTCTTCTAACAATTTTAACACAATAGATACATTCCTAAATCAAAATTTAGAGAATGTTGGCGTTGATCCAAATGTCGTGAAGGCTAAATGATTCATTAATTTGCAATTAAATAGAGCTAGGTCATTGATTTGATTGTCTTTAGAGAAGAGTTTATCCATCTTGTTTCTTTTACTTTTGAATTGTAAGTGAAGTTTGTTTGTTTTCAATGTGTTAGTCTTTTAGTTGGCTGATTGTTGTCCTTTAATTTTTAGTCATTTAATAATTTGTTGTTGTGTTTTTAGCACTCCATTATCTTAAACTATAAAGTATAAGGTCTTATGGTGTATTTTTCCTTTTCTCCCTTATAAGGGTATTCTAATAAAATAAAATCTTTTCTATTAAAGGATTTGACTTAATAGAAAAGAGTCAAATCCTTTAATAGAAAAAGTGTTTATTTAATTAGGATATCCTTATAAAGTAGAAAATAAAAAATACACGATAAGACTTTATACTTCATAGTTTAAAATCACGGAGGACTAAAGACATGACAACAAATTATTAAACAACTAAAAATTTAAGGACAACAATCAACCGACAAAATGACTCACATATTGAAACACACAAACTTTACTAACAATTCAAAACTAAAAAAAATAAGATGGATAAAATTTTCCCTAGTGGATCAGCGACATAAGTAAAAAAAATTCTTTAACCACATATTCAATGGCTTAGCTCTATTTAATTATAAATTAATTAACCACATAAGTCTTCACGTCAACTGGATCAGCGACAACATTCTTTAAAGTTTGATTTAGCAAATCATCTATTGTGTTAAACTTATTAGAGGAATCATAAAAATATAGTTTACCACTAGGAGAATAAATAAGAATGAAAACACGTGCTTTCATTGTAATCTAAAGTTACATGCTTTCTTGAGAAGACTTTCCATTCCCTTTTAGAAAGTTGCAATTTCACTTTAAATTTTTTATTTTTTTGGTAACAATTGTGAACATTAACATTGATAACAAACGAGAATTACAGCTTTAATCACCTAACAACATAGAGCACCTAGTCTATCCACTTCTCCTCACAACTAGTTACCAGTTAAATTTTGAATAAAACTCCTACATTTATACAGTTTTTTTAATTCCAAAAATCTACCTATCCTGTCTATGAATTCATGTTTTGATATGTGCTATAACTTGCTCCTTTTGTACCTTTACTCCTCTGTATATTTTTTCTAGTTCCTCGCTCTCCAAGTGTGATATACCATAGCCCCCCACAGAGCAGCAACTATTTCTTTCTTTGCTTTACTCCAATGTTTCCTGTTAAATTCCCGTAGTACCTGATCAATTCCAGTTGCTTGTATCTATATGTGAGTCCACTGCATGGTTGCATCCTTTACTTTCTGCGTCCATACACATCGACCAAATAAATGGACTGCTGACTCAACCTCATGTGTGTCATAAAGACAACATATGAAGAGAAAATTAAAGTGTTTTTTGAGAAGAAAAAATGTAGGATTGCAGGATGTTCATAACATGAAGACAAAATTAATCTAGGACAAATTACTTGTCCTTAAAATTTATTTACATGTAAAAGAATAGCTCAAGACAAACCTGATCATGACAGTGGTAATTGAAAGTTTTTGTAATGACCCTCCAGGTCATTTCTATGTTAATGCCTTTTTTCCGTCATTAAGAGCGTTTAGGTAGCGACTCCAAGTCATTTATGACTTGCTGGTACTGACTGTTCGGTTGCCTGGTCGTTCGTTTGGGTTTTATGCCCATTTCCCAGTTTTGGAGCTTTTAAAACTTGAAAAGTTGATTTCGGTCATAACCTCGGGTAAACGACCTTAGAATAAGATTTTGAGGGTTCCATCAGCTTCGGAGTGGCCAAGTTATGCTAGAAGCATGGTTGGTCCGAGTCCCGAGGCTTTCGGTGTGACTTTATGGACATTTGGCCCTTTAGCCTATGAAATTTTGCTCAAGGTTGACTTTGGTCAACATTCTTGGTAAACGCATTCGGATGAGAATTCCGTCAGCACTATTAGTTTTGGAATGCCAATTTTGGTCAAGAATGACCCTTCGTATGCTCCCCGGGTCTCCGATCTAATTCTGAGGCCCACGGTGGAATTTGGCTAAAATAGTGTTTTGGGTGTGGGACCCACTTTTAGTCGAGATGACCTCGTATGGAAATTCTGATTAGGTCATTGAGTCCGAAATGTAAAATTTGATGGGGTAGCATATCTCGTTTGCGTGCACGGGGTTCCGAACAAATTTCGAGCACCCCGTCGAAGTTTTTGGAAAAGGTAAAACTTAGCTAGTGCTGCAGCTGATGCTGCAGACCCATTTCTTCTCCGCATCTGCGATCCTGGCTCTGCTTTCGTGGAGCTCTGTCTCGTTCCTCCCCGCGTTCGCGGAAAGATGTCCGCGTTCGCGGAGCTCTGTCTCTTTCTTTTCCGCGATCGCGGAAAGGTGTCCGCGTTCACGGAGGTATGCTTGGATGTTCTCTGCGTCCAAAGAGAGGTTTCACGTTCGCGGAGTTTTGGGACTTCCTTCTTCATGTTCGTTGGCTCTTAGCCACGTTCGCGGAGGTCTTTTGCGACTAGTTATTTGTAAAAAACCAGTCGCGAACCAGCTATTTGGTGAATGTTTGAAAGTGGTTTTCTCCTGCGTTTGTGATCGGAATTTGGTGATTCGAAGTCCCAGAAGTCCGGAATTGTCGTGGCTACGAGGACGGTTGAACAGACAGTGTCGGAGTGACTTCAATTGAGGTATTTTTGCGTGTTTGTTGGCTGCCTTAGTTGTTTTTCTTAGCTCTTTTGTTGGTTTTGGTGTTGTTGTTGTTGCATGGAGCTGTTTCGAGCCACGAATTGCATTACGTTTTGGAACACAAATTCAGGGGATGGTTTGGGACCTCTTCATGGAGTAAATTCCAGAAATTCCTAAATGGGTCCCATATTTTCCGATTTCGACTCCGAAATTGGTCCGTCTCTGATTTTGATATTTTTAGTGTTAAAATAACCGTGTTAATGCTGTGATTCTATTTTTTATAGCGTAGCAGCGATCCGAGTCCATTCGGAAGGGAAAAGCTCTGGCAGAGTGATTTGGAGCATGTGCGGTCGGCCTTGTGGTAGGGTACGTCTTCCCTTCTTTTTAGATTGAGCTTGATTGTGTGAATGCATGCTGATTTGTGTGAACCTGGGATGGGGTTCTAGTATTTCTTCCCTTTTTCTCAGAAATCTTGTTTTAGGCTTGATTTTCGGGCTTTTTTTTAGGCAGTACCATGCTATTGGAGGGGTTGTTTGGGGATTGATGCATGTGGTTTATCTGGTTGGTTGTTTATTTATGTTGGATCATGTTTCTGGCCTTAGTCTAGGTTAGACTAGTTTTACCTTAGACCCATGCACCTGTTTAACTCTGGTATGTATCTGACGTTGATTGGGATGGACTAGGTCCTTGTAGACCGGAATAGCAAACTTGGGTCTGATAGTATGAGCCTAGCTTTGGCTTTGTATTGTTGTGATTTGCTGGCTTCTCTCCCCATTTTCTTGGTGCCGATGTGTCGTCGGAGGCGTTGTGTTTTCCCAAGATTTCAGGTGTTTCGAGATCGGTTTTGTGGTGGTGTGGTTGGTGGTGGACGGCGATCTATATTGGGTTGGTACTTGAGATCCTCTACGGAGTTGATATGCCCCGAGCACTCGTCTGGCTGGGACAGGGCTCCCGGTGTGTTAGCTGGCTCACTCGTCTAGCTGAAACAGGGCCCCCGGAGTGTTAGTTGGCTGGGCAATTGGATATGAGTTATTTGAGGTCCTCTTTGGAGTCGACATTCCCTGCGCACTCGTCTAGCTAGGGTAGGGCCCCCGAAGTGTTAGCCAGCAAATTTGTCTAGCTAGGGTAGGGCCCCCGGAGTGTTAGTTGATCGGACGATTGGATATTAGAGCCTCGGGAGGAGTTGTTATGCCCTCTTTGCACTCTACTGGCTAGGGCTGGGCCCTCAGTAGTTGCTATCTGGCTAGGCAGCCTGATGTGGAAGTCAGACCGTTGACTGGTTGAGTTGGCTTGTTGTTTCGGTTGAGTTGGTTGGTGGTTTCAGTTCGTAGTTTGATTTTCCTTCGGTCTCGTAGATTTAGCTTCTCTGTGTACCTGTCGAGCTTATGGGGGTCCGCTCGGGTTTTGTTTGTCTGTGCTTGAGTGTACCTTCTTGGGTCTTATGGGGGGCCAGTTAGGTTTAGTTAGGTATTCTTAGATTTGCTATCGGTTAGTTTGTGCTTGTTTAATGTTACCTCTTTAATTGTAGATTATATCCTTTCAGTCTGTTTTCACCTCTCTTGCTCAATCGGCCTATGATGCCTACTGTATATTTGTTGTGTTGGTACTCATGCTACACTCTGCATCTGTTTTCATGATGCAGTTCCGAGCACCAGCTATCATCATTGAGGTCGAGCTTGTTGCAGTCTGTTCCAGAGGGGATGGTGAACACATGGCGTTCTGCGATTACCTGTCTCCTTCTGTTTATATATTTTGGCTTGTCTTTTGCATTTGAGACACCCTTGTTTCGGTGGTCCACTTTTAGGACTTGTACTCATGTTGTAGTAGCTCTATACATGTGACTTCCAGGTTCTGGGAGGTATCGTTTGTTTGTGTATAGTTTGGGTTCGCTTCCGCCTTTCCCTTAATTATTTGTTCCTTTATTTATGCTTTCGCTTAGTTGAGGCTAGTTTCCACACTCAGTCCCATTACTGTTAAGTTCTGGGACAAGGTTTGGCTTTCCTACTGGCGGGTTGGTAGGCGCCATCATGACTTGAGGAATAGGGTCGTGATAGTTTTCTTCGATATATAAAGACTTTATATGCGTATCCTCACCGAGATCGATCATAGCTATCAACTCTTATTTTTAGTTTTTTGAACACTGCCTGCACTAATTGCTTACTCTCTTTTTCTTCTCAAACCTGAACATAAAAAGAGACTAAAAAAAACAAAAGCAAAAGCACTAATTTTAGGAATTTGAAACAAAACTTATAATTAAAACTTCAACAATTTAAGTTTCTATCTAACAAGAAAAAATGAATAGCTTGATACTAGTTAGAATGGGCTAGAGAATATTGTTGAATCACATAAAATCATCGGTTAAGATGATAGATTATGCATTCTCTTTCTTAGAGCTTAAAATTTCGGAGATTATTATACTAAGTCAAGATCCACAATTAATTGTGTCCTTTATCACTCATTTCTTTAATTTTTGCAACGAATCTTGAACTAATCTGTAATCTTTTGTATGCTACTGATTAGGTCCCATAAAGAAAAATAAAAGAATAAATTAAACGAAAGGTCCACACACTTGGTGATGTAAATGGAGACATTCTACAGTGATTATAAAGTATAAAAAAAGAGAAAAGACATAAAGTCAGCATTAAAGTTGTACCAAATTTCGAAAAAGACGCCTTAACTTTGGAAGTGTCCTATCACCCTACAAAAGTTTTTAATATCTTTGTAAAAGGGCCATTTTGACCCATTCCCTCGTCTGGGTTGTGACCATGCACATGAAGCGCGTGATGCAGTGTTTTCACTGCGAATAACCAGTTTTAAAATGCCATGTGTCACTTTTTTCTTTATTATTAATTATTTAATTAATTTATACCATCTTCCCCAAATTTAAACTCAAAAGAGCCATTGGTATCCCTCTCTTCACGATTTCGTCTTTTTTCCCAAAACAAGATCAACATTGGTACTCTCTCTTTGATGAATTCATCATCTTCCCCAAGTGCAATAAGGTAGAAATTAGTTTTCTCTTTTAATTTCCAGTAGAAAAGGTTAATTTGAAGTTTTTTAAGGTTTAATTTCATCTTAATTTCATTTACCAATTAATCAACTAGTTCCTCCAAGAATATTGACCAAGAAACATCAACAAGGAGATGATCAGTACGAAATGGTTTCACCAAGAGAGACCAAGAGAAAATGCAGAATTGGGAAACCTGAGAAATAACAAAATTAAAAAGACTTTTCTATTTTTGAAAAGAATCGGGTCGGATTGAACGGATTGAAAAGAGTGTGCATCACGCGCGACAACTCTGACGAGGGAATGGGTCAAAATTGCCATTTTACAAAGATATTAAAAACTTTTGCGGGGTGATAGGACACTTCTAAAGTTAAGGTGTCTTTTTGGAAATTTGGGACAACTTCAATGGTGACTTTATGTCTTTTCTCTTTAAAAAAAATCACAACTTGGTGATGTAAATGAGAAACCCATAACCAAAAAAATCAAATAACCAGCTCACTTAATAATTCATAAAACCTTAATTAAAATTACTATCAGACATGCATAGAAGTGAGTGAATACTTACATCTGATTTTTAGACGAATTGAATTTGGGGATCTCTTTTTCCTCCTTTAGCTAATATTTTTTCCTTTTTCTCTAGCTGTTGCGGCTGCTCTTTTTTTGGGTAGTTTATAGACTAGGTTTAGGGGTAGTATGGTCTATTTCTTTATAGATCTAATCTTCTTAAAATATCCTTATATGGATTTTGGATAAGATTAAAAAATTTGGAGAGCACGAGTGAAATATTCTCCTTCCTAAATAGAATATGCTTACGATAAAGATTGAGATAAAATTCAACACGTGGTAACATGTTATTGAGTTTGATCTTTTTTATTTTTATTTTGAAAATATTCAAGAATAAAATAACAGCTAAATATTACATATATGAAATTTTATAAAAAAAACATATTTTGGTAACTTTTCTTTTTCCTCGCAAATACAAAATAAAAATAAAAGCATTATCTAAAAAACCAAAAGACTATTTTATGTTATTTTCAATTTTCTCAAGTAAGATCTATGTTAAAATGAAATAAAAGTTAAAATATAGATTGGATTTGAAAATAGATATTAAAATTTTTAAAATGGGTTGAAACTCATGAAGGATCAAAAATCATGTGTCTACACCTATCTTGTAATGACACTCCAAGTAATTTCCTCCATTTTCAAATCTTTTCAGCGTTCAGAGTATTCCTGTAGCGACCCTAAGTCATTTATGACTTGCTGGACTGACAGTTCAGTCGCCTGGTCGTTCGTTTGAGTTTTATGCCTGTTTCCCTATTTTTGAGCTCTTAGAGTTTGAACAGTTGATTTCGGTCAACAATACAGGAAAACGACCTCAGAATGGAATTCTGACGGTTCCATCAGCTCTAAAATGGTCATTTTAGGCTGCTAGCATGTTCGGCTCGAGTCCCGAGGCTTTCGGTGCGAGTTTGAACTATTAGGCGTTTTAGCCTTTAAGCTTTGGCCTAAGTTTGACTTTGGTTAATATTCTTGGTAAACATGCTCAGATTGAAATTTTGTAAGTGCAGTTAGCTCCAGAATGTCGAGTTATGTCTAAAACGACCTTTTGTGCACTTCCTGAGGCATTTCGAGCTCTCTTGTGAATTTTGGGTTAAAACGGCGCTTGGGTGTGGAACCCACTTTTTATCGAAATGACTTCGGATGGAAATTTTGACTGCACCATTGAGTCCGGCACATCAAATTTAGTAGGGTAACATAGTTTTTTGCATTCACGAGGTTCCGAACGAGTCCTGAGCCCCCGTCATGATTTTTCCTCAACTTGATGCACAGTTGCTGGTATAGACCAAGTTGTTCTCCGCGTTCGCGGAGGGTTGATGGTTTCTTTTCCTCATTCACGGAGAGGTTCCACGTTCGTGGAGGTTTACCAATTTGGTCTTCGTGTTCGCGGAGGGTTAATTCCTAGCAACTTAAATTCCTTCAAAGACCCATTAGAGAGGTGGCTAGACCAGCTATGTCAATTCTGGATGTTGTGCTGTTAGTTCTAGTTGGCTTAGAAGGTTGCCTTAGTTGTATGCCGCCCCTTTGGATTAGTAGTTTTGTTTTGCCTGTTGTAGGATTTGTGAGAATTGTATTTAGTCTTTTGTGGTATTCCAGTAGATAGGGTTTGTCGTTTTCCTCCCTTGCCTTAAGCTTGTTCTCAGCTCTTGGGGTTGCGTAGAGATGATTTGCTCGTTCGGTCCTTTTGAACCGTGCCTTTTGAGGGTTTTGGCGCTTGACCACAGCTAGTTAGGATTTGGAAAGTGTGATCTCCTGTTGCACTTTGTTGCTGTTATGGTTGGTTCTTCGCGGTTTGGTTGGTAGCTCTCGAGGTCTTGGTTGTGTTCTTTCGCAGGAATGGTGGTGTCCCTTGGCGGGTTCAGACTTTAGCTTCTATTGGAGAATTAAAGGCTGCTTAGAAGGTTCATCTCTTGGATGGGGTCAAATTAGTTCGTGAAATGTAAGATTTTGAATTTGTTCAGGATGGAAGGTTTACTTTTAGCATATTGGGTGACTTGAGGTGTTTGTTGATGGGGGTTGGTGCCCTTGAACCATTATCGATCGGTTGACTATGTTTATTCACTGCCTACCGGCTTAGTTTCCCTTGGACTAGGATGGCTTGATCAGATTTACACTCACTGAGTAGTTGTGGGCATATGATGTCGGCGCTTCGAAAGTTCCTATGGTAAGAGTAAGTCACTGGAGATGGGCTCAGTGTAGCCTTGTCGTTCGCAGAATAATCACCCTTGTGAGCAGAGTGTTAGTTTCAGGATGTTGAGCTTCAGCTTGGATTGGTTGTTTGTGAAGTTGAGATTTGAATTTTGGCCCTTGCCCTGGGTTGAGTTTCTTATTTTGGCGGGTGTCGCTCCCTAATGTTCAGATAGAGTATGTAACTCCTTTGAGGTTTGTGTTTTATGGTTCTATAAGAAAGTTTCAGATGGTTTTGGTAGTATTCAGGATAGCCAAGGACCGGCAGAACGCACTTGGTGGCTAGAAGAAGATGGATTAGGAGCATAAGTCAAGTATTTTGAGTTATGAGTTGAGTTGTATCTGCCATGGTCCTGTGTTTCTCATTTTGATATTTTTGGGGTGGTTTTTGTTTTCCTCAGATGAACATGGTGTTTTCGGTCAAAATTGGGTTAATTGAGAGAGAGTTGGAGCCCAAAAGGTAATTGGAGGAGATTTTTGAGTTTGAAGTGAATTTAAGGATTATCTCCCAGCCTGAGTTTTGTGATGGCGTTGTTCGACCCGAGAGGGTGTTCGAGGGTATAGCGGATCATGCAGGCCCAGTAGCCTCGTCTTTTCATGCCTTCAGGCTATAACTATCCTTCTACTTTCACGGATGAAAGTCCATTTAGTAGTAGATGTTGTAATGACCCTCCAGGTCATTTCCTCCATTTTCTGATCTTTTCAGTTTTTAGAGCTTTCCTATAGCGACCCCAAGTCATTTATGACTTTCTGGGATTGACATTTCGGTCGCCTAGTTGTTCGTTTGGGTTTTATGCCCGTTTCCCTATTTTGGAGCTCTTAGATTTTGAACAGTTGACTTGGTCAAAACTCTGGGAAAACGACCTCAGTATGGAATTCTGACAGTTCCATTAGCTTCGGAATGGTCATTTTAGGCCAGTAGCATGTTTGGCTTTAGTCCCGAGACTTTCGGTGTGAGTTTGAAGCCATTAGGCGTTTTAGCCTTTAAGCTTTGGCCTAAGTTTACTTCGGTCAATATTCTTGGTAAACATGCTTGGATTGAAATTCCATCAGCGCGGTTAGCTCTGGAACGACCTTTTGTGCACTTCCCAATGCTTATGGGCTCATTTCGAGCCCTCTTGTGGATTTTGGCTTAAAACGACACTTGGGCGTGGGACCCACTTTTTATCTAGATGACCTCAGTTGGAAATTTTGACTGCACTACTGAGTCAAGAACATCGAATTTACTAGGGTACCATAGTTTGTTTGCTCACGGGGTTCCGAATGTGTCCCGAGCCCCCGCCAAGACTTTTTCTCAACTTGAAGTTGTGCTGATACACAATTGCTGGTGCAAACCAAGTTGTTCTCCGCATTCGAGAGGGTTCCGCATTCGCGGAGGGTTGATAGTTTGTTCTCTGCGTTCCTGGAGAGGTTCCACATTTGCAGAGGTTAGCCGGTTTGTTCTCCGCATTCGCGGAGGGTTAATTCCTGGCAACTTAAATTCCTTCAAAGACCTATTTTTCAACCATTCTCCCAAACTTCAAAATACGATTACTAGAGCTAGGAGACTCTGTTTTAGGTGATTCAAAGTCAAGCATGTTCGGAAAGTTTGTAGGTACGCAATGGAGTTCTCGTGGATTGTCGGGGGACCTTCGTTTGAGGTATTTTCATAGTTTTAGCTGTTGTGCGCTCTCTTTTATGTTCTTTAATGGTAGGTTTGTTGCATGTTGTAGTTTCGGTCTATTCCGAGCCCCAAATTGTGTTCTATTTTGGGACGCAAGTTCGGGGAGGTAAAATGAACCTTTTCATGGAGTCAATTTTGGGATTCCCGGTGAGGGTCCCACAATCCGATTTTAGACCCAATTTTGGGTCCATCTCTGATTATTATGATTTTTGTGTCAAAACATCCTTAATGACGTCGTGATCAATATTTTTATAGTGTGACAACGATCGGAGGTGATTCAGAAGGGCAAGGTTTTAGATTCATGGACTTTGGAGCGCGCGTGATCGGCTTCAAGGTAGGCTACGGTCTCCCACTTTGGCTGAGCGTTATTAGATATAGTTTAGTATATATTACGTGTGATTTTAGGTTGGTACTTGCCGAGGTTAGGTTTTGCCTCCTTCTAGTTCATTTCATGGTTCCCGATTGAGCCTTAGACTAGAGTAGTCTCATGAAATCCTTAGATTAGGCTATGGGCCTTGGTTGTGGTATTGACTTAGCACTATTATCCTTATTTAAGATTGGTATTGATGGCCTTAGGCTAGGTTAGAGCCTTAAGTGCTTTATCATGTGATGTACCACCCTTATAGCTAGGTGTAGCTTCCAGCAGGGCTTGTTATGGATGGTGTACCTTGTGCTAGTGCCTGAGACCTCACAGGCTCATCGTAGCCGTAGGTTTGTCTTAGATGTGCTCTCTGGGAGCTGAAATGGCATATTTGGGGTAAGACGTTGATCCTAGAGATATTTCTCCCACTATTTGGTTCTGAGCCATCTCATGATTACTGCGTTTTCTGATTAGCGGTAGACTTATGATGCCTTATTGTCTATTGTCTATTGTCTATTGTTGGGCCCGAGGCCGTATTCGAGGAGCGATTGGATCCCAGGTTAGTTTCATTTGCCTTGGTAATGTGGCAAGATTTTGTACTACATTTCTTATTGTGTGTATCCTGTTTGGATGTTGGTGATGGCATGCTTGCATTGATTGAGCATTTTCACTTGTTGTGGTACGATCCCATTACTTTCATTGAATTGTTACTATTGTTTTGAGGGGACATTATCACACTTTTACTATTTTCTAAAACTGGTTTTCAACGGGAGTCATACCACCTGGACTACTTTTATAAACTAATTTTGAAACTCATGAGGTGTCGAGGACGTCTCTTTTTATACTGGAAGTATCAGAGGCATCAAGGATGCACTCAGATTTTATTGATATCTGGTGCGACGTCACCCTTTTTCTACATTGGTTGCATCTGGGATGCCTTTAGCCTATACTTGACTATCCGGCGCGACATCGCCCATTTTTACATCGGATTGGCTACTCACTCTCCGGTACCACTACGGGGATGCTATATGTTATGTATAAGACCTAGTTTGGGCCCATGCAGTGTATAGAGACTTCTCGCATCCCCATGGCCCCCTCTAGTCGGTACACCACTAAACTGAATGAGGGAGCTACATGGGTCCCACCTGGCAAGTTGAGGGCCGGGGTGGGTCTATACACTTGTTTGTTGATGATCTCTGAGAGCCACCGATGATGTTACTAGTTTTTATTACAAAATTGCATTCATTAGCATTGCCTATCACCACTATACTTGTTTGCTCTTTGGTCCCCCGGTTTTATGGGGGCCGGGGGTATGTTTGTTATTATTTGTACCTTCTGGGGGTATGCCATCTAGTCGGTTATTATTTTATTATACATGTACTTATCTTGTGTTGTATTTGTAGTTGGTCTGCAGGGTGTCTTAGTCTGGATTTGTTGTTGGTACTTCCTGCTAGGTTCAGTTGGATTAGTTCTTAGGTGCGCACCTATGTGATCAGCGGTGGCAGTCAGTATTACGTTCTTGATTAGTTGACTCCTATAGTGCCTTCTTATTGTAAATAGGTTGTTGGCTGGCGCTTTCAGGTGCGTTCCTTGACTCTGGTTCTTTTCTCTATGTATTCTATCTCTTTACTCATATTTCCTACCCTACCTTGTGTTAGCTCCTTTTTAGTTACTTGTGTTGTACTTACCTTTTTTCTATGTCATTTATACTTGCTTTATCAGTGGAGCTCAGCTGTCCTATGCCTACTGAGTACCATTTGTTTGGTACTCATCCTATACTTCTGCACCTTGCAGATATAGTATGGGTTATCTCCGGTGATTTTGTCTTGGTGCGGAGCAGCATGGATTCGGAGATTTGGTGAGATCCTGGCGTCTGGAGTTGCCGATTTCCATCTACTTTGGCTAGGACTAGTCTTTACTTGCTTTCAAAGACTCTCTGTATCTATATTTGTATTTGTAAATGCTTTGTACTCTTGTTATGTTTAGATGCTCGATTACTGACTGATGCTAGGTCTTTGGTGCGGTTCCTTGGATATATCTATGTTGATGACTCTTTCATCGCTTTATTATCATTTGTTACTTCATTGGTTCCTCTTCTTCTTGATAGCCCATTGCTTCTGGTTCTGGGCTATGGGTTAGGCTTATCTATTGGTGGGTTGTAGTAGGTGCCATCATGACCTATGGAATCAGGTCGTGACATTTCTCTACCCTAATATAGGCAAAGAATTCTTGGACTAGGGCCGTACTAAACATGCCAGGCTCTTATGTGAATGTTAGACACCCCCAACTGTTGATATACTCCAGAATCCAATGAAAGGACTCAAATAAGCATGAGGTGCTAAGTCACCACTTACCAATAAGGCTCCTCTTGAGCAAGTATGACACCCGAATCTCATTTTCGGGGAAGCCTATAGCATCTTTCCTTTGTTGTTGGGTGTCTAGTGGTGCAGGAGGAGTGAGACTTACAGAGGTATTACCCTTCCGCTCTCCAGTCTCTTCGATAGTTCTCCTCCTTTTAGTGCCGCCAAGAATTATAGGAGCCACTCTCTTCTACAAGTATACGCTTGGTCACGATGGTTTTGAGTGGAGGTATATCTGCACAACAATGACCTGAAATTTGATGGTTCCATCGAAAATCGTTTAGATGGCTTTTAGGTAGTTTATTGGATTAAAATTTGATTTGAATATGATAAGGTCATTCTTTATTTCGGTTATGTTCATGTAAAATCTAGAACATGATTACACATGGTGATTTGAATAAATTGATATGTGATAAGAATGTAGGTCATATTGTTTTAATTCCTAAAGATGATCAAATCACTTGAATTTGAATTTGGTCATAGCTTTGGAAATAAAGATTATTTATAGACTTCAATTGATCTGAAATTTAGTAAGTTCATTGGTAACGGCCTTGTAAGGAGTACACCTTGCTATGTGGTTATATTTTTTTAGGTCATTAAAATAATTTTAAATTTGTTCTTTAGAATTAAAATGTGATTTAGTATGTATATAATCCTTTATATCGGTTTTATTTATGTTACATGTGGTATATGATTATACGTGATGAGTTAGCATCAATAGATATATGATAAGGATATAGATCTGATTATTTTTCCTCAAATCATTTGAATCTGAATTTGATCATAGCTTTGAAGATAAATATTATTTTTGAACTCTGATTGATCCAAAATTTAGTAGGTTCATCAGAAACGATTAAATAAAATAAAATTACTCATTGTTATGAAGTGATTTGACAGTTTAAGGTCGTTTAGTTGAGTTTTTTTAAAGATTTTTTTTTGTATCTTGAAAGTTAATTTTAATGAAAATTACTCGACTATGATATAGTGGTGATAGAGATTGTTCTTTATTGTTTTCATGACTAAATTTTAGTGAAGTATGAAGTTCATGTGTTGGCTTAGACCTTCCTCCATATCGGATGAAATTAATACAAGTCCATAAAATTTAATCTCTAGTTTGATGATCAGTATCGACTCTTCCTATCTGATTAATATTTGATTGGATCAATAGATCTATGGATAATGGTATTCACTTGACATAAATTAATATATACTCCCCATCTAAGTTAGCTTTTGTTTTAAATTTGTTGGAGTGAATATATTACATCACATATGTGTGTTGCATGAGTAGCTATTTTTCATCTAAATTTTCATTTAAGATGCATTGATATCCATGAGATGTGTTTTGAATTTTAATGTTCAATGTGTACATACACATGCTGAGTTTTGGAAAATAGTACTCAGATAATATAAATAGTTTTTAGAATTTTGTTATTTGTTCTTGATTCGTGTATCTATTTACAAATAATGATATGTGATAAGAATTATTGAACAAAAAAAATTTTAAATTCTATTTTGGCCAAACAACATTTCAACCAAATTGATCATAGTTTTGGAATTCAAAAAAAAGAACTCTGATTGATCTAAAATTTGATAGATTCATAAGAACGACCTAGTAAGAAATATTTTTTTGGGGATCGTTATATGAGTTTTTGGTCATATTTTGTTACAGGGGTCCCTCCCTTGATTACCAAGATTAAATAATAGTGAAGTATTAGTTTAATATGCTGGCTTAGACGTTCCTCCATATCGGATGAAATTAATGCAAGTAACTATGTATTTAATCGCTAGTTTTGATAATCTGTATTAACTCTCCTAAACTGAGTAATATATGATTGGATCAATGTAACTAGAAGATTTTCACTTGACTTAAACTAACAGTGGACTCTCCATCTGAGTTAGGTCTGTATAAGTTTATGGAGCGAATAATCAGTCATTATACATATGTATTGCACGAGTAGTTCTCCAATTTCATCGATTGACTATTCGAGATTCATGGATATATATGTATAAAATGAGCCCTGAATTTTGTTATTTGGGATTATTCTATACATTATGATCTATTTAATGTGTTATATCTCAAATTCTCAATAGACTTTATGGACCCACTTAGTACTACTCAAAAATTTCTTTGGATAGAGATAAAATATTAATTCAAAGAATGCATTATACATGTACCTTATGTTAGAAGGAATTATTTTAAATTTCTAAGCAAATAGGAGATGGATACTTAATATATTTTTCTTGTAACTCTCCTATTATTGAGTTTGATGAATATTTTATCTCTTGTGGTATATTGATGCATGAATTTTTTTTTAGTATTATCTATCATGAATTGAATAATATTAATCTATCTCATAAAAAAAATATCATTCAAATTGAATGAAACTTATCTGTACACTAGTGTCTACGTCATTTATTCTGGATAGAACTTCAAGGTTGGTTAAAGGATGGACATAACGGTTCATTGAAAGTGAAATTGCTACCAACATGTGAGTCTTGTTTAGAAGGAAAAAAGACTAAGAGACCACTCCTCTTAAAAAGGTAATAGAAGAAGTGATAATTTAAAATTAATCTATTATGATTTGTGTGGTAAATGAACATTCATGCAAGAGGTGAATTTGAGTATTCTGAGAATTTTTAGAACGTTACTCATGATATGAATAGATATTTTTGATGTTTGTAAGTTTGAATATCTTGATAAACTCAAAATATTTAAGACAAAATGTAAAATAGCATCATGAAAAATATATAAAGTTACTGAAATCTGATTGTATTGACGTATACCTCTGTGCAGAGCTCATGAGTCACCTATTTGATAGAATAATTGCATTTCAATTGTATACACCATGCACTCTATAATAGAATTGGTATAAAGGAGAAAAGAAATAAACTCTTATGAAGATGATAAGATTAATGATTGACTTATTCATAGCTGTTTTGTTTCTTTTAGGATGTCTTCTAAGAACTACATATCACATTCTAATTTTAATTCATTTCAAATCAGTACCTTGGACAACTATAAAACTAGTTTGATTTGACGTAGATCTAATATGTGACACGTTCAGATATAGGATTGCCCAGCACATGTGCTGAGAGGGAGAATAAGCAAATTGGAATTAAGAAAGGAATGTGTGTGTGTTAGTTGAATATCCTCAAGAATAAAAGAAGGTTTATTTTACTATTCTAAAGAAAATAAGGCAATTGTTAACAAAAATGTCAGATTTCTAGAAAATGATCATTTAGTAAACCATGTTCATAGAAGTAAATAAGTTTTACAGGAACTGAACAAAGAAATAACAAATGAGTCAATTATAAATTCAGACGCTCAAGAACATCTAACCGGTATGTCAGAATTGACGTTTCATTGCATTTAAGTAGTGGGAGAAACGTTACTAGACATAAGAAAATCTACTACCTCAAGTAGTGGGAGTGATGTTGAGCAAATTAAAGAAAACTACAAGAAGAAGTTGTTAATATTTTAATGCCGAAAGGTTTTGAAGAAAATATTAAGACTCAAGAATAAGTAAGTGTGATTATAGTAGTACTACTTAGTCGTAGTGGGAGAATCATAATAAAGATTTGTTTGTTTTGTATGCTTGAGAGTACTTCCATGATAGAACTTCTAAAAAGAAGTACACTCTTAGAGAGTTTCATGATAAGGTCCCTCAAGATCTAGTACAAAATCGATTTGTTACAATGAAGCACTACTACACGAAATTGCTCGAAAAAATAATTACTTGGTAAATTTCTTTCAATAAGAAATAAAGGAATGCATGTGAAAGTTGTAAATGCACAGTTAAGAGTCTAAGTGGAAGATTGTTAGGGTATATACTATTAATCATGTGTTTAGACATAGTGTTCTAACAATTTTCAAGTTTAAACATCTAAGTTGAGATTGTTAGGGTATATACTATTAACCATGCATTTAGATATAGTACATTATAATAATTGTGATGGTTAAAAGTGTAAAGGGGAGATTGTTGGGATATATACTATTAACCATGTGTTTAGATCTAATATTTATTATAGAATAATTATTTATTCAATTTTAATAGATCATATATTCGTTTATGGTGTATGTTTACTTGTATAGTAGATGATTTGGTGTATAGAGTTTTAGCTTATACACTGAGAATTAAATCATCAGTTCTTATAAGTATAAAAAATTTTGGTTCACAATCTAGGATGGAAATTGGACATGCCATCGGTATGATTGTAGCACAAGATTATATATAATTTATCTTGATTATGGGAACGGTATAGTGCCAACTTCTTGAGCTAGTGTATTTTGTATGTATTGAATAGGACCAAGTAGAGATAGTTGTTTTAGACTGACTAACTGACAAAAATATATTCTATAAACTCTTAAATATACTTATATTCTTAATCCTAATATAACTATTATGATATGTATATGTTAATTATCGTTTTGATTTATAAAAATGTGAGATTCTGAGATGGGTCAATATTCCTGGCAGATTTGATGATAATAAGATATATTGGTAAAATAATAAGTTAGTTGATGGAATTCATCTCTCAATAAAGATATTGATGATATGTCTTTTTGAGAAGCTTATAATTTTTTATCGTGTCAAACCTTGCAAATGGATTTATGAATCCGACACATTAAATAAGTTAAGCAGTGCTCTAAAGGAAATTAATCATTAAATTAAAATTTTCAGTAATTTAATTTATTTATTAGTATCTGTAATCTTAACATAGGGAATTACATAAGTGTTTAATAAGGAATTTCGAAATATAAATAGAGGAGTGCAATTATGAATTTCTAGTGAAATGATTTGTAATTTACTATGGTAAGAATAATTCAAATTAGTTATTTGGAATTATTTCCATAATAGGAAGCCTCAGTAATTAATTTTGTGGACCCTATAGTGCCCATATTTAACTGGAACTCAAAATCTTATTTCTATGGGAAAAGGAAGAACAAGAAAACTAAGTTTTCTTTTCCTTTTTTGGATTGGGAAGAAATCTCTATAAATAGGGATTCTGCTAACCTAGAAAAAGATTGAAGGTTTTCTATTGATACTTACCAACCCAAGTATTCAGAGAGTTCAGTTGTGAACTTGGTTTCACTATAGAAGACCGTAGAACTGAGGTTGGGCTTATGAATTTGCTTGAAGGTATCGGCTCACGTTTCAAGAGGTAATTCTTGAATTAAATTTCAGAAAGTTTATGTGTTCGCATGATTGTATGTGTTCTAGAATAAACGTTTTGGTTATTTATTATTCATGTAAGCAGTATGATTCTAGTATGCTTTCGCTGTGCATATAGTTTTCCAACAGAGGCCACTCCTAAATGCAGCAAAAGCATATTCTATCATCCTACATCAAGACACACAAAAAGAGGTACACTCTAATCATCATATCTCTACTAATTCTTCTGCTTTCATGACTGGACAGAAGTGGGCCTCTCAGAAGAAACCTATGGAATACAAGGGAATAAATCAATATCAAGGAAAGAAAAGTGATGTATACTGCAGATACTGTAAGAAGTCTGGACATGAGAAGAAACAATGTTATAAATTGGTTGGGTATCCATCACATTTCAAAATCAACAAACCATACAGAAGGAGCTATGGACAAGAAAAAGTCCATATTGCAGAATCCAGTGAATCATTCATTAACGGAGCAGGTGGAAAGGCTTTGTCTAACCTGGTTAATAACCAGAGTTTTCCGAAAGAATAATGTGACAATCTAATTCAGTTGTTTCAGTCTATGCAGAAAACTAATTCCAATGTACAGGGAGGTAGTTCAAATTCTTCATTTTCTTAACTTAATGCAACTGCAAATCTCACTGATATGAATAGTGACTACCAATGTTTTTCCTCTTTTTGTTTTAAAACTTAAAATAATTCATGGATCATTGAATCAGGGCCTACACAACATATGAATTTTGATGAATCCTTGTTACATCATATTATTGTTCTTAAGACACCTATAATGGTCCATCTCCCTAATTCATATAAATTTCCAGTCCATAAGATAGGAAAGATCTATATTACATCTCAAATTGTGCTTCAGAATGTACTCTTTGTTCCTACATTTAGGCACAATTCACTTTCAGTCAAGAAATTATGTGAGAAATTTAATTATGGTATGACTTTTACTAAAATTTGGTGTTATATACATGCCCCTTCCTTGATGAAGGGTCAAGCTTTTGGTGATGCCTCTACTGATCTCTACTTGTTGAAAGATAAACCTTGCCTACTACAATACAAATCGGACAAATCCAGTGCACCAGTGTCTTCTTTTATTGATTTTTCGCAATCAAGCTGTTTGAAATCCTTTTCTTTTCCTAGTTGTCTTCTTCCAAGTGCTTTTATCTCCATGTTTCAGAATTTGGTTTGTAATGAAAGAGTTGATATCAATGAAAAAGTTTCAGTTTTCAACGTTTCTAAGTTAGAGCAATTGTGGCATTGTCGTTTGGGTCATTCACCTTTTCATGCTATGAAATACATTAAAGGGCTTCCTGTTAAGATTGCAACTTAAAAAGATTTGCCTTGCACAATTTGTCCTTTTGCTAGGCAAACTAAGCTACCATTTCCTATCAGTTCCATCTCCTCTAAGCATTGTTTTGAGTTAATTCATATAGATACTTGGGGACGGACTTTGGCTTTAGAACCCATAAAAGAACGGGAGCTGTTGAGAGGTTCCATATTGCCGAGCTTTTCAAGAGATACTCTCTTTGTGCATTGAAATCCGACAGAGTCTTCTTCCAATTGAACAAGCTCAACCTTGAAAAAAAAAGGTGGTAGGCCGACGTTGAACGCTTCAACTTGGCCCGTCCAGTGTGCTTCTTTCACGACATGCTATAGTCCTGGGTGTCTTCCAGTGATCTTCTAGCCTTAGAAGAAGTCGTGTCGAGCATATCTAAGCAAAAAATAGAAAAAAGTGCCTGGATTTCAATTGGATACCCTTTTTCTCTTTTCCAGGTACAAGTAAAGATGAATTTACAAAAAAAAATCAATATTCTCCCCTATCCTTATCTAAGAGAAAAATGCAATCTCTATTTTCCATTATCAAGATCTTATTCCATGTCACACGCTAACCTATAATTGTGAAAAATATTTCCTTACAATTGTGGATGATTTTTCTAGGAGTACTTGGACTTTTCTTCTCAATACCAAATCTAGTACTTTTCCTACACTCCAAACATTCCTATTTCTCATAGAAAGACAGTTTTCTACCAAAGTCAAGATAATAAGGTCGGACAATGCTTTTGAATTAGGGACTGGGAATGTTCCTAAAGAAATTTTTTTCTTCACAAGGTATTATTCATCAAACTTCATGTGTAGGAACTCAACGAAAAAATGGAGTTGAAGAATGCAAACATCGACATCTTTAAGAGACTTGTTGGGCTCTTTTATTTCAGTCTCATGCACCTAAGAGGTATTGGGGGTGATGCTTTATTGACTGCTACCTATCTGATTAATAAGTTGTTGAATATAAATTGTTTGGAGACGGGCACAATCAATTGCTCACAACTTTAATTTTATTAGATCAATGTAAGGACCCGCTTCAGTCTTACAATCTTGATTACACTTGTTGCTTGCTTCAGCAAATTTCTTTACTGAGTCACTCACTCTTGTTTGCTATCTAGCTTAATTGATTTATTACTTAGTTTCTTTCTTGATTACAAATCTAATGGAGCACCTCTATTAATAGGAGGTGATGGAAGAATCAAGAGAGAGACACATACTACACTATTCTAGAATATTCCTAGCTATCTTTCTCTAGAACTACCATTTCTAGAACTATTATTTCTAGAATATTTCTAGACTTTTCTCTCTAGAATACTCATTCTACAGATCTTCTTTTAATTCTCTACAACTCCAGAATATTCTAGATTTTTCTTGACTTATCTTAAATAAATAATTAAGTTAGTGATGAATTCTTAACACTCCCCCGAAACACCAACTTAATTTTTTCTTTATGTCTTTTGTTAGCGATTCCTGAAACTCTGCAAGCATCATGACATCCATGCTCTTTGAGGATCTCTGCCTTTGTCAGATTATTCCGATCCCTACTCCTTGAAGCTTCTTCAAAGGTAGTACCCTCTTTGATGTTAACCACCCCTGTTAATGTTGCATCTATTTACTTAGTGTTTGGACGTTTCAATCTTTTCATCCTTTTAATTTGAGGTTGCAAAGCTTCTTGGACTCTTTCTTGCAACTGTTCTGGAGTTTCATGTATTCTAGTTTTCCATGGACTCTGATTTTCTCCTTTTGAAGATATCTTCTCTATATGTGAATTATATTTTTCAGATACCTCTTGTTTTGATTGTGCGTCACTTCCTTGTCCTTCTTCTTCAAGTTTATATTGTATCTTTTTCTCCCATTCTCTTGAATCCGGAAGTGTGACTTCTTTGTACCACCATGTTGGTATTTCTTCAAGTACCACATAAGTTGTCTCGGCTGGCATGACATATGTTGAATCTAATCTTCTTCCCTCCATGATTGGCGATCTTATAACTTTTAAGCTTTGATATACCTTTACGTCATCCGGCCCAAACACAACATAGTTTCCTAAAGCTATTAGTTGTGACACAAATAATAAGTTTTTCTTCATACTTAAAATGTGGCCGACATTCTGAACTTCCATTTCTCTCGATCTATGATCTGGCACGAACATTGTCTTGTCAATAAGAGTTATTGGCATTCTTGAATCATTTGTCGTCACCATTGCTCGATTGCCTTTAAATTTCCTCATGTTGACAATTTTTTTCTCATCACCAATTATGTGATTGGAATATCCCAAATAGACGATCCAATCTTGTTCGTAATTGACTAGTTTCTCACTTAGAGTTGTAAGTGCGATCTCCTCTTCTTTGTTAGAGTGACAAGGGACAAGCTCGTCCCATTGATTGCTTTCTTAAACTATATAAAAGGTCTCAAAGTCCCATTTTCTTCTTCATCTTGTTGGTTTTGGGAAGAGGCAACTACATTACCTTCAGCTTGCTTGTACCAGAAGTCTCTGGCGTAGTGTCCTTTCTTTCCACAATTGTAGCACTTCTCCATTTGTCAGAAGACTTTTGTCTGCTTGTTTTGATGTTGACTTCTTTGATGTTGATTCTTTTGGTCTCTCCTTGGCCGTGCTTGATAATGGCTTCTCCAAGCCTTCTTCATTTATCAACAAATTTTCCAACTCAGGTAGAGTTGGTTCTATGGCCCACCCTCGTGTGGCTGTAATTATGCTTTTATACTCCGGCCTTAGACCATGAACAATGATTCTTCTCATTCTTGTTTCCATGATAGCATTCTCTGGATCTAATTTTGATATCTCATCATTTAGAGATTTTTCGTTTGAGAAGTATTCACTGATTGTCATATTTTGTTGTGAGATCGACAAAAGCTTGTTTTCAAGCCTTTGTAATCTAGCATCATTTTTCTTTGTGAAAATCGTCGCCAGTGTGTCCCAAGCTTCTTTGGGTGTCTTAGCATTCTTAATTCGTTGCAAGAACTCATCCTATATTGTTACAGTGAAAACAAACATGGCCTTTCCAGCTTTGACCTTCCACATTTTTGCTGCTTAAGAATTTGTTGAAGGTGTGGTGTCTGATCCACCGATGATATCCCATAATTCCTGGCCAACAAAGTAATATTGCATTCTCATGCTCCATGATCCGTAGTTTCTTGCATTGAGCTTCTCAACGATATTGAGAATGCTTGCAAAATCTGCCATTGATAAGTGCCTCACGACTTGTAGCCTCTGACAATAACTTGTAGCATCTTCTTTGAGTCTTTGCCTTGCTCTTATTCACCAGGCCCTGATACCACTTGTTGAATATTAAATGTTTTGAGACGGGCACAATCGATTGCTCACAACTTTAATTTTATTATATCAAAGTAAGGACCCACTTCGGTCTTACAATCTTGATCACACTTGTTGCTTGCTTCAGCAACTTTCTTTATTTAGTCACTCACTATTGTTTGCTATCTTGTTTACTTGATTTCTTACTTAGTTTCTTTCTTGATTACAAATCTAATGGACCACCTCTGTTTATAGGAAGTGATGGAAGAATCAAGAGAGAGACACATACTACTCTATTCTAGAATATTCCTATCTATCTTTCTCTAAAACTACCATTTCTAGACCTATCATTTCTAGAACATTTCTAGACTTTTCTCTCTAGAATACTCATTCTAGAGATCTTCTTTTAATTCTCTACAACTCCAGAATATTCTAGATTTTTCTTGACTTATCTTAAATAAATAATTAAGTTGGCGATGAATTCTTAACATAGTTTCCCTTCAAAAAAATTTCTGAATAGATCTCCTTATCATATTTTTTTTGGTCGGCAACCTAACTATGAGTTCCTAACATTTTTTGAATGCCTTTACTTTGCTTCTTAACTTCCTCGACAAAGGGATAAGTTGGATCCTAGAGCCATACCTAGTGTTTTTCTTGGCTATCCATTTGGGCAGAAAGGTTACAAGATCTTAAATCTTCTTAACAAACAAGTTTTTGTTTCTAGGGAGGTGAAGTTCATTGAGACTATATTTTATTTTTCCTATCCTATCCCATTGAAAAAATTGTTTCCTTCACACTATCCTTTTTTCGATCCTCTTCCCTTTTCTACATCTCTTTCTCCTTATCCTATTGCACCATCAATATCATGTACTCCATACTAGCCTATGTAGCAACCTATTATATCAGCTCCCAGTTCACTTATCCAACCTGTGTGTTCTTCCCCTGCTCCTCCTGATTTCACTTCTACACCATTACCATCAGCAGGAGAGCCTGTATTGAAGAAATCTCAAAGAGAGCTTCACTGACCTAAGTTCTTTTCAAACTACATTTGTAATGCTACTTTTTTTTATTTTTTCCCTAATCCACCTTGTTTGCCTATTCATTTTTTTTTCTTTCTATGCTTTAATTCAAGACAATTAGAGATTGGTAACCTCTATTTGTCAAATTCAAGAACCTATTTCTTACCAGCAGGCTATTCAAAATCCAGGATGGCAGTTTGCCATGGAACAAGTATTTGCTACATTGGACTCAAACCATACATGGGATGTTGTTCCTTTACCTGAAAGACCGAAAACACTTCCCTGCAAATGGGTATACAAGGTCAAATTAAAATCAGATGGCTCACTAGAATGACTCAAAGCTAGACTTGTCCTTCACATAGATACTCAACGAGAAGGTTTGGCTTACACCGAAACATTTTCACTTGTAGTTAAATTAACTACTATTCGATGTATTCTTGCCATTGCAGTGAAACAAAATTGGTATTCATATCAATGAGATGTTAATAACGCATTCTTACATGGTGAGCTTGATGAAGAAGTGTATATGCGTTTTCCACCTGGATTGTCTGCTCTTGCTCCTTCTCTTGTTTGTCGACTCTGGAAATCTCTATATGGCGTAAAATAGGCATTTCGACAGTGATATTCTCGCTTATCATCTACTTTAGGCACTAGGGGTTTCGTCTAATCACTCAACGACTACTCACTTTCTTCAAAACCACTAGACCTTTGATCAAAATTATTGCCGTTTATGTTGACGACATTATTCTCACGGGAGACAATGAGAGTGAAATATCTGAGATCAAGGAGTTTCTTCATAATGAGTTCAAAATCAAGGATTTGGGTTTCGCCAATTTTTTTTGGGATTGGAACTTATTCGTGACAAAGGAGGCCTGATTATCACACAACGCAAGTTTACTTTGGACTTGTTGATTGAATTTGATTGCTTCGATGCCAGACCAGCCTCTTCTCCTTTGGATCGCACCTTAAACTCACTCCCAATTGCGGTCCTCCCCTTTCAGATCCTACTATTTATCATCGCCTGATTGGAAAGTTAATTTTTTATAGCATACTCGCCCAGATCTCTCATTTGTAATACAATCTCTCAGTCAATTTATGCAATCACCTTGTTCTGGGAACAACCAAACTACACTTCATAATTTGTGATATCTTTGCCATGACCCCGGTCTTGGTTTGTTCATGTCTCCTGCTTCCTCATTTAAAATTCTTGCTTATTGCGACTCGAATTGGGCTACATGTCATGAAGCTCGTTCATTAGTCAATGGATTCTTTTTGAGTTTAGGTGGCTCTCCCATTCGTGGAAATCAAGGAAGCAACATGTTGTGTCTCTTTCCTCTGTAGAGGAGGAGTATCGTTCAATGCATCGACTGGTAGCTGAAAATGATTGGATTGTGCGTCTTCTTCAAGATATGTCTACTCCACCATTGTTGCCTATTCCTCTACATTGTGACAATCAAGCAGCCATTCATATTGACAAAGGATCAGTTGTGAAATTAAAATGATTGAGAGAAAGGGAATAAGAAGTGAAATGGAAACCATGCTTCATGAAGGTAGAGTAAATAAACCAAAAATGACCATACCTTGAATCCAAGCCCCGTTACAAGCCTCTAAAGTCCTTTGTGATCTTACATGAACCTTGTGATGGCTGGATGGAAAACTCGGGCAAGCCTATGAGCAAAGTTGTGCAAACTCTTTCTCTTTTGAGAGTGTGAGTGTTGTATTGATTCCGAAATATCAATTTTCAATTGAACTTGGGAAAGAGAGTGGAATCCCTTTTGATGTAAGGGCATTCAAATATCTTTGTGGGCATAAGTTTGCATTTTAAGTAGGCACTTGTGAGCATAGACTTAACTGATGATGGCTAGTAAGAATTTGATGCATTTGGTGTGCATTTGATCCTTGTATCTTAGATTAGTCCTTGTGAGCACTTTCATGTGAGTTCTTAAGCTGCACTGCTTGTAGACATTTCTATTGAGTTCATTGATCTCTTGTTTTACTTGAGGACAAGCAAAATTTTAAGTTGGGGGTGTCTCACTTTGAAGAACACAAATCATTTCTATGAACACCCCCTTTTTTTTCACCTCCATGCACAATTGTACTATTTTATTCAAATCTCTCCTTTTTTTAGCGAGGGGTTCCATCTTTTTCACAATCAGCCTTTCAAAAGATCAAGATTACAAGCCTCTAGCTCAGTTTCTCTCTTCATTGTCACCACACCCCAACTTAGGCTTTTGACCTAAGTTGGCTATTCAATTGACCAATACTTCACGAAGGTTATAGGTATGAGAGACATGACATTTTCACACAAAAGGCTAAGGTTCTTGTATTTATGGTTCAATCAAGAAGAAGGATAGGCTCAAATGGTACCAATCTGGGCTCACACCCTCAAAACTAGTCCACAAAGGTTTAGCAATTTGGTTCACCCTCAAAAAATATTTCATGCCTAAGATCATTTCCCACACTCATCAATGCTTAGTCATACAGACTACCAGGGCAAGTTCTAGGCATCATCATACACACTTTTCAGGTAAAGCTCACCACACACGGTATCCAAACACTATTATGGATCACAACTCTACGAGTCGAGCTTGCGTGCAATGGTCATTGCAAGACTCACCATCAACAATTCGTTAGTCACAACGAGAGGCTAAGGGTTTACACAAGACTATGCAACTCCAATTTTCCTTGTTGGACGTACACCAACATATTGTTCAATCAAGAGCACTATTCAAGTCATCGATATTGAACACAATCAACACTCAAAGGTACAAGAGATCGACAATCATTCATTTAGTACAAAATCGACAATGATAATATGATAAGCAAAGATATATCGCTATAACTCAAGACCATTTCATTCAATCAAAGAAATATTCAAAATAAAAATCAATGGCAAAACAACTAAAGTTACATCTAAAATAACAAACACCACCCCATCAAAAAGACAAAGTAGTGTCCTCAATGATAAATAACAAAATAAACATACAAACAAAAGATAAAAGAAGTGCAATAGAAAGTCACCCTGTCCTGCTATGCTAGGGGTGTGTCCTCAGCCTGGGCATCAATAGCCGGTGCACTCTCATCGGTCTGGTGGGTCCCACTCGACCCGATCATCGAAGTCTCCCGGAGAGATGCATCAGTGGCAGCCCGAACCAAATCCCCCTCCAGGTCTTCGAGGTCAGCATACACCTCTCTATCCTTCAAAGAAAAATCCTCCTCATCCCTCTCAGGTGCATCAGACGCACCGTCATCATCAGCAGTCGGAGCAACATCAGTTGTGGCAGGTGGAGGATCATCGGCACTCGTACCCTCAGGCACATCCACACTACCCCAAAGCATGGTAAGGTATGTGGACTTCAGCTCGTCCATATCTCTCCTCAAACATGTGAGCTAAGTGCGAATGGTCGTCAACTATGTGGAGCTACCATCACACTGCTCACATGCCTCGACTCTAGCGGTGAGGGCTGCCAAAATCTCTCCATGAGATGTAATGAGTTGGTGACGATCAGCCAACTCCATGTGGATAGGGTCAAGAGCGGCAGCTAAAGCCCTCTCGATCATGCCCGGGACCGCTGCTTCATCCCGAGATGTTCTCACATCTGCTGAGTGCGCCAGATATCCCATCTTGATAACCATGGCCTGAGTCAAAGGCTGGGTGCCAGGGGCTGAAGCTGGAGCAGTGAAAGAAGAGGGGCATGGTGCAGGGGTAAAAGTTACAGGAGCATCCGGAAAAGGCATACCTGACGGCTCAACTACAGGAGTTGGAGAATCCGTCTCCTTGGCATCAACATCCCCAGCCGGAGACGTGTCAACTGGGGGTCTCCTCCTCCTCTTTGCCTCATCCTTCAAATACTCGGCCTCAATCCTCTGGATGTCGCAAAACGAGGTCGAAGTGACCTCAACAACCATCTTCTTGTAGAACGAAACTCCAGCCTTTCTACACAGCTCGCTGATCAATATTGAGAATGGGAGGGAGGTACACTGCTGCTTAGCTCTCATCAACATCTCGCACTCAATGATAATGCCCAGATTCATCAGCTGCCTATCAATGATACACCCCAAGAGAGCTGCCTTCTGATGCTGAAGAATCGACTCATTCTGAGAAGGCATGAGAGTACTACTCAAGAAACAAAACCAATACCGGGCCATAATGATTAGGTCCTTCTTCTCAATGATGGCCCCGGTATCTAACAAATGGTGGGAGGCATCTCTTATTAACGGCGCCAATCACCCCTTTTAATGTTTCCAAACTCCCTTTCAGCTTATCTGCCAAGAAGTGTCTATACCTATAAGTGCAACCCAGAACGTCATTTATCTCGGTCTTGCTACACATGAAATTCTTACCCCTTACGATGAAAAAGTCCACGGGCTTCATAGATTGGTCCAACTTCTTGACCCTTGGGACTAGATCGGAGTAGGTGGCATAGAACTCCCGAATCCATGTAGGTATGTACGGACTCCTGGGCTGCGTAAAGATCTGAAACTTGTGCACCCGAATTGTGTCCCATACCACGGGATATCTGTCCACCACCCCATTTATAGACAATCTCTTCTCCTAGAGGATTGTTCGCACACCCTCGGCTTTCAATCTATTCATCGACCTTGGAACCTGAGCCGAGGCCGGAATTGGAGCTAGAGCAGTAGGAGCAGGTGTTGAGGCTGCTAGAGCCTCAGTTCTGGAAGAGGAAGTGTTTACCCCAGCCAATGGGTCATGCAGACTCTTGGACCTCAACTCAGCACGGGTCCGCTTTAGAATTTCACCAATAGGAGTCCCGGACTCTTCACCCTCAGAACCCTCAAACTTAATAGAAGTGAACCGGATGAAGAGTACCTCACTCTCAGAAGAGGACTCCTCAATGATTTGCCGCTTGCCCTTATCATTTGAGTGGGCCTTGGGTTGTGTTGGTTGACATGGTCGACCAACCTCCAAAGCAATAACCACGCCTTTAGCCTTTTTCTTTGGGGGTTTGTGGGCAGCAACTTTACGATGAGGCATATCTGTCAAACAACACAAGCAAGCACAAAGATCGATCAAAATAGGATAGAAAAGAATTCACCAAACAAATATGCAGAAGGACTCGCCGAACTGATCGGCGAGTCACCGAAGCTATTGGGCGAGCAAAAGATGCATCGCCAAAAGTAACAGAGGCAGCTCAAGCAAAAAGTAAACAAAAAGGGCTATAAAATAGCAAATCAGTGAGTCGCCAAGTTCACTCGGTGAGCAAAAGGGGGCTCGCTGAATGTTACAGAATACTCAGGCCACAAACTCAAAGACAAAAGGCGATGGGGAAGGCAATGGGTGAGTCGCCATGTAGAATGGCGAGCCCGACTTAGCTCGCTGGATCACTTCGAAACAACACCTATCCAAAAATTCTAACGATTTTCAACGAATAGCCAACGCACAATAATTAAAGCTTAAATATCAACAATCGACCCATACCCATGCCTAATTTCACCTTGGGGTACTCAGATTTCCCCAAATCATATCAAAATAATAAAACGACGATTTTCCCTTAAGAAAGACGTCACCCAATCAATCATTGGACAAATTAAGTCATTTGATTGAATTCGGGGCTACTCAGACTTCACCCAACGAATAAAGAACCCACAAAAAATCAATTGAAAAACCTAAATCACAAAGCCTACAATCACAAAAATTTAGCATTCATGAACTCGAATTAAATCATCAAAGCGATAAAAGGCAATCAAGGCATGCAATCATACACAAAATCAAGTACCCAAGTACGCACAATTGGAATTTACAATTAATGGCGAACACAAATCGAAAAATCTCGAAAACTAACCTCAAGGCCTAAAATGGAATACACACACGATGAAAATGGGGGTAGGGATACGTCCAAAGCACTCCTACTAGCAACCAACGGCAACAAAATGCAATAAAATATGCAAGAGTGCGGGTGTGTGAGGATATGAGGAAAATTTTAAGTGCGATGAAAATTTGAATTTGAAAAGATTAAAAACCCTTCAGTTCGCGCCCCAAAGGGCGATGATATTAACTTCGCCGTTCCACTTGGTTATGCGCCGAGTGGTACCTTTCCTCGCTGAAAGTTATAGGAAACCAAGCCATCATTCAAGTCTGGAAGGCGAGCTAAATCGGGCTCGCCGATCAACTCGGCAACGCACCGAATGGTGCAGAACCTCGCCTAATTTTCCAGTGTAGCTTGCAACTTCAGGCTTCAATTTCTGATGAATTAGGCGATCCTAGGGGCAATTGGGCGATGCGCCAATTGGACCAACCCCTCGCCTAGATGCATTGTCTTAAAATTTCCTACTCCAACCTACACACTCAGCACACATAATTCAAAAACACTAAAATAAAGGTTGGGTTGCCTCCCAAGAAGCACCTTATTTAACGTCGTGGCACGACGTGGACATGCATTCAAGCAACATCCAAGTACAACACATCAATCGATCGCACAACGGGAGCTTCTCCAAAATAGAGTTTTAGCCTTTGCCCATTAACTTTAAAGAATGACCCGCTTTCACCTTGAACTTCAATAGCTCCGTTGTCAAACACACGGACAACCTTAAAAGGGTCTGACCACTTAGACTTGAGCTTACCCGAAAATAGCCGCAAAGGAGAATTGTAGAGTAACACACAATCACCCACCCTAAATTCTCGATGAAGTATTTTTGCATCATGCCACCTTTTCATTTTCTCCTTATACAGAGCAGCACTTTAAAAAGCTCGAAGCCAAAATTCCTCGAAAGTATGAAGTTGGTCAACCCGACTTTTGGATGCAACATCCAAGTTCAAATCTATGGTTTTCATAGCCCACAAGGCTTTATGCTCAAGTTCCACCGGGAGATGACATGATTTTCCGAACACCAACTGATATGGAGACATGCCAATTAGTGTTTTAAAAGCAGTACGATAGGCCCACAAAGCATCCTCTAACTTTCGTGACCAATCAGAACGATTTGCATTCATGATTATGGTCAAAATTTCTTTAATTTCTCGGTTTGACACTTCAACCTGGCCACTTGTTTGCAGATGGTAAGGGGTTGCAACCTTGTGCTTTACTCCATACTTGCTCAGTAGTGATGTGAACAATCGGTTGCAAAAGTGCAAACCTCTATCACTAATAATTGCCCGCGGTGTACCAAACCTTGTAAAATATACCGCTTAAGAAATGTAATGACACTTCTTCCCTCGTTGTTGGGTAAAGCCATAGCTTCTACCCATTTCGACACATAATCAACGACCACTAAAATGTATTTGTTCCCATAAGAACTCACGAAAGGGCCCATAAAATCAATTCCCCACACATCAAATAATTCAATTTCGAGGATTGGAGAAAGGGCAAACTCGTGTTTTCGTGACACTTTTCCTTGCTTTTGAAATTGATTACACCGGCGGACAAGGGAATTTGCATCTTGATAAAGCATTTGCCAATAGTAGCCACTTTGCAACATCTTGGCGGTTGTACGTACCCCACTACAGTGTCCACCAATCGGAGATGCATTGTAAGCACCAAGAATAGCATCGACCTCTACTTCCAGTACACACCTCCTAATTATTTGATCAGCACATTCCTGGAATAGATAGGGTTCATCACAAAAGTATTTTTTCGCATCAAAAAGAAATCTCTTGCTTTGATAGAACGTCAACCCATCAGGAAATCCCACACACGACATAATTTACGAAATCAGCATACCAAGGAACGGAACCCTTAGAGACCATCATGACCATCTCATCAGGAAAAGCATCTTCAATATCTTTGTCACCTGACACAACAACATTTGTTTCGAGTCTCGATAGATGATTAGCCACCTGATTTTCACATCCTTTTCGGTCTTTGACCTCAAAATCGAACTTTTGCAATAACAACACCCATCGAATTAGCCTTGGCTTGGCATCCTTTTTGTCCATTAAATAGCGTATAGCTGTATGGTCAGTATGCACTACCACCTTGGTTCCCAACAAATAAGCTCAAAATTTCTCAAAAGAGTATACTACAGCCAATAACCCCAATTCAATAACAGTGTAGTTTCTTTGAGCCACATTCAATGTCTTGCTTGCATAGTATACCGGGTGGAATAACTTGCCTCTACGTTGACCAAGTACCGCACCCAAATCGACTAGCATCACACATTAACTCGAATGGGCTACCCCAATCCGGGGTAACAATAATCGGAGCTGACACAAGTTTCTCCTTTAGACACTCAAAAGCAATCATACAGGCTTCATCAAACATAAAAACACTGTCATTCTCAAGGACCTTGCAAATAGGATGAGCTATCTTGGAGAAATGTTTTATAAACCGCCGGTAGAAGTATTGCAACAGCACATTTTCAGGCAAACCATGAGTAGGACATTGTAGAATAAGCTTTTGGAATCTGAGCCATGTCTCATGGATTGGTTCACCATTAAGTCTCTTGAAGTTCTGAATACCATCTCTCAACTTCACCATCTTCGAAGGAGGAAAGAATCGTTCAAGGAATGCTTCCGTTAGCTCCGCCGAAGAAGTAATTGAATCTCCTGGTAATTCAGCCAACCACTTTGTTGCCTCCCCATTTAGAGAGAAAGGAAACAACCGAAGTCGAATTGTCTCTTGAGAGATGTTCTTGAATGTGAAAGGGTTGCACACATCCAAAAAGTTCTAAAGATGTTCATGGGGGTCCTCATGAGCGAGTCCTCCAAATGAGCCTTTTATTTGCAACAGCTAAAGCATAGTTTCTGTCACGTGAAAGATGGCATTACCCACAGTAGGGGACAAGTTTAGAGCTCCAGCACTTCCAACTTGAGCTACATTGAAGTCATTTATATTACTGACATCATCATTCACATGCTGCATATCATTTTTCTGACCAACAACACTATCAGCATCACTCATGTTGTCACTTGTTGAAAATAAACAACGAAAATACTAATAAGTAAATTCGACTACAATCAAACCAATACACTCAAATACATCGATACAAGAATCTAAACCTCTTGATTTTCCTGTCTAATTGATTTTCTACTTCTGCTTTAAATTTCAAAAACATGCTTTCAGCCTCATCTTTAGACTTAAGAAGATATACCTTAGTATATCTAGAAAAGTCATCAACAAAAGTAATGTAATACTTTTTTCCACCTTTCCTAATAGTGTTCTTGAAATCTGCTAAATCTGAATGTATTAGTTCAAGTAATTCGGTCTTTCTACTAATAACAGATTTGAAAGGTTTCTTGGCATGCTTTGCTTCTACACACATGACATTTAGAAAAACCATCTATTTTTATCATAGGAATTAATTCCATTTTTCTAAGTCTTTTGATAGAAGCAATATTAACATGACCTAGTCTACCATGTCACAAATTAATAGACTCAACAATATAAGCAGAATTTGAAATATTTGCATTACTGACAATCTCTTGAACAATGTTTAGTACAAATAAACCCCCACTAAGATATCCCTTCCCAACAAAGTCTCCTCCACGAAAAATAATTATTTTGTCAGCTTCAAAAAAAAGTTTAAGGCCTACTTTGTTGAGAAGTGCTCCGGAAACTAGGTTTCTATGGAGGGAGGGAACATACAAAAACATTGTTCAAGGCTAAAGTTTTTACAGAAGTTAATTTAAGTAAAAATTTTCCTTTACCCATAACTCCTGCAGTAGTGGAGACCCATGTAAACACACTCTCCATCAGTAGACTCCTCAAAGTCATGGAATAAATCCTTATTGGCACAGAAATGCCTTGAAGCTCTTGTGTCTAGCACCCAGTCAGTTTTGTTAGCCACCAGATTTGCCTCAACGACTACAGCAACAATCACTTCATTTCCCTCAGCAAGATGAGCTTGGACATCACTTTGTCCTTCCTTCATTGAGTCCTGTCCTTTTCTTTGATAGCACTTGGCAGCCCTGTGACCATGTTTTCCACAAACAAAACAAGGACCCTTAGATTTTTGAATTTGACTTTCCGGCTTGTTAAATTGATTTTTCTTCTTTACATGTTCCTTTTTTAGGACTTTCTTCTGTTTGTCTTTGAACCTGTCTTTCACAACAGTACCAGAAGATTCAACAAGATTAGCTTTAGAAGAATTAAGAGAAAGTGCTTCCATCTTATCTTTGAGACGGTTCGCCTCTTTAGTCCTCATATGACTAATAAGTTCTTGAAGAGTTAAATTCTTTTTCTTACGTTTTAATTGATTTCTATAATCACTCCAAGATGGTGGGAGTTTTTCTAGCAGAACATTAGCCTGAAAAATCTCACACATCTTCATGTCCTCGTTGAGACCATCAGCAGTCAAGTTCTCATATTCGTGAACTTGTTCCATTATAGGCTTATTATCAACCATTTGTAATTTAATCCACTGACCGACAACATATTTTTTCTTTCCTGCATCATCAGCACCATATTTCTTTTCCAAACTATCCCATATTTCCTTAGCAGATTTATAAGTAACAAATAAATCAAATAAAGGGTTAGTCATATGGTTTAGCAAATGCCCTCTCACAGTTTTGTTATCCTTTTCAAACTTCTTCTTAACAACATCATCAACAGCCAAAACATTGTTAGAATCAGTAATAGTATTAGAACCATTCATAGAAGGTTCGTTAAATAAAACATAATCAACTTCTAATTGTTCAAAGAAAATTAAAAGTTTTTGTGACCAACGTTTAAAATTGTTTCCATCCAAAGGCTCAAGTTTTGACAAATCAGAAAAAGTTTTGTTCAAAGAAATAGCCATTTATCAATATTGTATGTTAGGAAATCACTTTCAAATTGTTGGAAAAAATACTACAATATTGATATTGGACTAGAATTTAAAAGTAGTAAATAACTTATTAAAAACATTGTCTCATGGCAAGGCACTGCCTTGAAAGCGATTTCGGCTCGACTCCGGTGCAAATCTTTTAGCCGGTCGCTCCCCAAGGTTCCACAGTTACTCTCAAACACGTGCACTCATGGTTGAAAGTTTGGAGGTTGCCCAAAACCAATTGCCCAAAAATATTCTAAGAATAAGCTAAGAAGAAAGGAAGAAAAGTTTTTCTGTTCTTTTTGTTGGTGTATTATGTTCACCCAAAGCCACTTCTTATATAGGTTTGCAAGAGAAGGAGTTTCAAATAGGAGAGTTAATTTTCTAGAAACAGATTGTCAAGGTTAATGGCATTAAAGGCCATTACATCACTTTTACAGAAACTCTTTTTTTTTGTTTTTGGAACGGATGTATCTTTTCCTTTGAAACGTATTTTACATTTGTATCTTTGCATTACACTTAGTTAATAAAGTTAGAATAATTAACTCAACAATAGAATTAACTTAAATTAGATGATCTTCCTCCTCTTCCTCGACCTTTTCCTCTAAAATTAGAGGATTCCATCCTGCATATATAACAGAATTTAATCTGATAAGTACTCATAAATATTTAAATCTCTTTCAAAGTCGTTGGCTATTTCCAACTCATTTTCTTACTCATATGAAGGTCGACCTTCCATCATATTCTGATAGATGATCCATTCTAGAATCTCTAGCATCATATCCTGATTAAAAGGAAGACAAAGAAAAATAGTCATTAAAACTTCTTCACCTAACCATTTTGTAAACCAAGACATTATTGAATATATTCTCTAGATAAAAAATCCGGTAAGGAGTTTTCACTTCCCTTTTTATAAAGGATTTCAAAATCAAAAGGTGCCAACTATGCTTGCCACCTAGCAAATATTAATTTTGAAGCATCATGTTTAAAATATTTATTAAACATAAATTTAACTGTTTGAGCATCAGTTTTTATTAAAAACTTTTGATTATATAAATCATCTTGAAATTTTAAAACACATTTAACGATAGTAAGCATTTCATGTGCTACCGTAGGATATTTTTTCTGGGCTTCAGTCCATTTCCCAGAATGAAATCGAATCAAATATTCAGTTTTGTCATGGGGATTAATTTTCTTTAGAATTCCACCATAACCAATATTAGATGCATCAGTCTCTATAACCTTCTGCCATGAAGGATTGGCAAGGGTTAGACAAGGCAAATCATTAATTTTTTGTTTAAAAAATTTAACCAAAGCAGTATGACTATCAGTCCAAGGTTCTTTATAACCTTTCTTCAATCTATAAAATAATGGAGCCAAATCTCTCGATTGATTTTTATAAAAAGGAGAAATATAATTTAAACTCCCCAAAAATCTCTGTAATTGAGTTCTATCAGAAATAACATCAGGAAATTTTGATGCAAAATCTATTGATCTCTGAATAGGCGTTATCTTGCCTTGACAAATAAGATGACCTAAAAATCTTACTTCTGTTTGAAATAAACTCATTTTTGGTTTTGATATAACTAAATCATTTTGAATTACAACCTTTTTAAATATATCTAAATGTTTAATATGCATTTCAAAAGTTTTAGAATACACCAGAATATCATCAATGTAAACAATAATAAAATCCATATAAGGATTAAAAATATCATTTATTATTTTCTGAAATTCAGAAGGCACATTTTTTAAACCAAATGGCATAACATTCCATTCATATTGACCCAAAGGCACTTTAAAAGCAGTTCTATAAGAATGCTCTTTATAAATTTGAATTTGCCAATAACCTGATTTTAAATCATCGAAAGAAGAATCTCTTACAGGAGTATTTGTTTTATTATTCAAACAGTTATTAACCTCATTTATTGAATAAGGAGCCTGGTATTCAAAACTTCTGGGTTTTTCAAAAGGTTTTGAAGAATTTGATCCAGACGCATTTGCTAGACCAATAATCTTTTCCCGAAGTTTGTTATCAGTTACTTCTTTTAATAACTCTATCACATTATCAGAAGTGATAGTATTAACATTTAAATGTTGAAATTGTGCCTGTAATTTATAAAATTCATCATTTTCACAAATACAATTATCATCTTGACAAGTATTGTAAGTATTATCACAAACCTGTTCTTCATCAGAAAAGTCTAATAAATCGATTTCTGCTTCTGATTCGGATGCTAAACCGTAATTTGATTCTGAACCAGAAGTGTATAACAACCCATAAATTCTTTCATGTAACTCTCCTTCTAATTCAAGAGCTTTAAGTTTTTCAAGCTTACAATTCGGAGCTATGTGGCCAAACTTTCCACATTTATAACATTTGATATTTGCCAAGTCTCTTTTAGACCTATTTTTGGCAAACCTTTTTCCTTTTTGGTAGCTTTTCCTAGCTTCCCTTTCTTCTTTAGATCACTTTCTCGATCTCCTTTTCTTATACCGATTATCATCCGGATACTTGTCCTTTTTGGTTTTACTTTTACCAGATATGTCTGGTAAACCAAACTGAGCACAGAAATCTCCCAATTGATATCTTTCTTTCAGCTTATCTATCTTAAGCTGCCTGGATAATCTCAATTCATTACACAAGTTTGATCCTTCTTGTGTACATATCCCTATTAATTTTCCATATGTTAAATCCTCATACGGGATTTCTATCATATTTTCTCTTAGAGCTTTTCTTACTCTTTCTGCAAATAACGAAGGAAGTCCGTCTATAAACTTCGCTTTCCAGTATTGAAGTTTGTTTTCGGGTAATTCCATAACCCGACTCACATAAGTATCCTTATACCAACGAAATTCACCTAAAGTCCTGCATCGAAGACCATTAAGCAAAGTACGCACTGTTTCGTGCTGATTAGTATGACAACCATTAAAATGTTCTAATATTGTAAGAACAAGTGTATACACATCATCTTCTCTATTAGCAACAAGAGCCATACCTAGGTTATCCATTCCTCCTTCGGGGGCTCTAGCATTTATAACTATTGCCTTTTCTTCTGCGGACAAATAATTATCCCACTAGCCTCTTAATTGATCAGTAAATCCTGCAACAATCATCTTACAAATATTTCTATCTGTATTATTAACACTTCTGCAAATAGTTGCATACATCAACATACGATGAACTAGAATGGTTAACTGTCTATTTGTTAACCCATCCAAATTCCATTCATAAATCTCAGAACCACTATAAGAAGTATTGGTCTGATTCCAATCTCTTTCCTCAATAAGAACATCTTGAGGAGTTGGTCTCGAATAATAATAAGTTTGCATCCGAGGTTTATCAGCATATTTATTATTTTTAAAATAACCTTTTAATTTATTAATTTATGAAAAAATCTCTTCTTTATGATCACCAGATTTTTCCATTTTTTCAACAAAATCTTCGAAAATATTAATAGGTTTTAAACTCAAATTTGCAAACTTTTGATTTAGTTTTGCAAACTTCTCATCAAGAAGTTCTTCTAAATCAGTTAAAGATTTAAATTTGAATCCCTGAATCTCAGGAGGTCTTTGGATATTAGCAACGGCAACTGGACCATCTGAAATATCTTTAGAAGTTGAGGCGATATCAGAAGTCTTTTTGCTCTTACTAATCTCCTTTATCAAAGACGACAAATCATCTAGTTTTTTATCAAGAGAACTAATATGCTCTCCTAAAACTTTAACATATAAACTCAAATAAATATTTTGAGAAATAATTTTGTTAATTTCAGCTATGCTTATAGCTGCAACATCCTTTTCAATAAATTTTTGAAATGCCTCAAAAGTTATACCAGTATTATTTGGTAAAATAAATGGTGATTGAGGAGGGTAAATTGCTTTAACAATTTTTCCATTCCCATCTTTATAAGATCTTTCCAAAATATTTATATATAAAGGAAGATAAGTGGTTATAAACCATGGTACAAAATACATAATTTGATTATGTAAAGGACAAGTTTCATAAAACTCTTGAGAAATATTATTCAAATCATTTTTACTATAATAAGTAATCATCCAAGTTTTAAACTGATCCCATTTCTTTGAGAAAAATTCTTCTTGGATATATTTTCTTGCCTGTGAACCAGGACTAAAATCAATTTGGTGTGCTAACATTAAATACTATCAGCATCAAATCCCATTTCGGAATTTGTAGGTATTTCACCTATCTGAGAAGCAGTGAGAATATCACCCTGCGTATTAGCAACCTGTACAATATTAGTGTGAGGATCAAGTTTTATCCCTTCCTGAGGTTTTACCTTTTCAATTGGTCTTTCCGTTGAAAGAGTATGCAAAGATGAAGCTCGATTTCTAGCAGAACCATAGACTGGCTCAATTGGAGAAATGTGACTTACCATTGGTCGACTCATTCTTAGATCTGAAAATGATTGTCTTGAATAGATTGATGACTTATCATCGAATCTACCAGTATTACTGTTGTCAAACGAAACTATTATCCTTCCATCAGGATTCTGAGATACATGAGGGCACTCAGTGTTGCTGACTTCATTAGTCAATTGATCCGGAGCTATTACTGAATTCAAAGTCTAGGTTGCTGGAAAATCTATCTCATCCCACAAGATAGTCCTTCTTGTGGTTATTTTTGACTTTTCAAAATTGGTTTCCATCAAAACGGTTTGTTGGGAAGTATCATACAACTTACACTTTAAATTCAAAGTAGATAGTAAACGATAATAAATTCTATACGACAAGCATAATAATTTCGGGCCCGGCGCATAATTATAACCATGAGTTTTAACATTTAATGTTAAAGCATAAAAAATATTCACATCAGATAAAGATAATTGCATATTAGGCTGAGTGTTAAAATAAACAGGGTCATAAACAACAGTAGATTCTATTGAACCTATCAAAGATTGATGAAAATTATAATTTCTAGCATCTTTTAGAGCTGCCATAAAGGTTTCAGGTAACCCTTTAAGAGTAAGAGGTTTAAATGCAATCTGCACCATGCCAATATGCATAAAATTAAATTGGTTTTTTTATATATTAATATCACGATCATTCAATAAGTGAATCGTCTGTTCTAACGAATTTAAAGCAATAGATTGCTCAATTGTTTTTATCAATTGTTTAGATGAAAATTTATCAAACCAACCATAGTCATAAACAGTCTTCATCGAGACTTTGGAATAGTCTACTTATTTAACAAATCTAAGTTTTGAGGTATACCTACCTCCTGTACTCTAGTACTTTTAGTACTACTGTCTCCCTGTTCCATAATAGAAAATCAAACAAAGTTCATACCCATGTTAAATATTTTCACTTCTTGAAAACTAAGTTTACTATGAAAATCCCTAGGCTCTGATACCAATAACAGGATCGAGTTACCGGGCGGTAGTCCGCCATGACAACTTAGATCTCATAATTTAAGTACCCGTACAAGGGACATACAATCGAAGTATAAAACAAATTTTGTCTAACTGTGATGGTTGCATTGATCGGGGTAGATCCCCGTTTAACCGAGCACGGGGCCTGTCAAGATCTAAGTACATATTTAAGTTAACCAATAACTAGCATTTTCTAACCGGGATTAAATGGCCCTATTTATCCCAAAAATTATTATAAAAAGTTCTATATAAACAAGGAATTTGTTCTGTAGTAAATCCTGAGAATGATTGTCTTGAATAGATTGATGACTTATCAACGAATCTACCAGTATTACTGTTGTCAAACTGAATTATTATCCTTCCATCAGGATTCTGAGATACATGAGAGCACTCAGTGTTGCCGACTAAATTAGTCAATTGATCCGGAGCTATTACTGAATTCAAAGTCCAGGTTGTTGGAAAATCTATCTCATCCCACAAGATAGTCCTTCTTGTGGTTATTTTTGACTTTGCAAAATTGGTTTCCATCAAAACAGTTTGTTGGGAAGTATCATACAACTTACACTTTGGATTCAGAGTAGACAGTAAATGATAATATACTCTATACGACAAGAATAATAATTCTGAGCCTGGCGCATAATTATAACCATGAGTTTTAACATTTAATGTTAAAGCATCTAAAATATTCACATCAGATAAAGATAATTGCAAATTAGGCTGAATGTAAAAATAAACAGGGCCATAAGCAACAGTAGATTCTATTTAACCTATCAAAGATTGACCAAAATTATAATTTCTAGCATCTCTTAGAGCTGCTATAAAGGTTTCAGGTAACCCTTTAAGAATAATAGGTCTAAATACAATCTGCACCATGCCAGTATGCATAAAATTAAATTGATTTTTATATATATTAATATCACGATCATTCAATAAGCGAATCGTCTGTTCTGACGAAATAAAAGCAGTAGATTGCTCATTTGTTTTTATCAATTGCTTAGATGAAAATTTATCAAACCAACCATAGTCATAAACTGTCTTCATGAATAGTCCACTTATTTAACAAATCTAAGTTTTGAGGTATATCTACCACCTGTAGTCTAGTACTTTTAGTACTACTGTCTCCCTGTTCCATAGTAGAAAATCAAACAAAGTTCATACCCATGTTAAATATTTTCACTTCTTGAAAACTAAGTTTACTATGAAAATCTCTAGGCTCTGATACCAATAACAGGATCGAGTTACCAGGCGGTAGTCTGCTATGACAACTTAGTACTTATAATTGAAGTACCCGTACAAGGGACATACAATCGAAGTATAAAATAAATTTTGTCTAACTGTTATGGTTGCATTGATCGGGGTAGATCCCCGTTTAACCGAGCACGGGGCCTGTCAAGATCTAAGTACATATTTAAGTTAACCAATAACTAGCATTTTCTAACCGGGATTAAATGGCCCTATTTATCCCAAAAATTATTATAAAAAGTTCTATATAAACAAGGAATTTGTTCCGTAGTAAATCCTGAGAATGATTGTCTTGAATAGATTGATGACTTATCATCGAATCTACCAGTATTAATGTTGTCAAACTGAATTATTATCATTCCATCAGGATTTTGAGATAAATGAGAGCACTCAGTGTTGCTGACTAAATTAGTCAATTGATCCGGAGCTATTACTGAATTCAAAGTCCAGGTTGCTGGAAAATCTATCTCATCCCACAAGATAGTCCTTCTTGTGGTTATTTTTGACTTTGCAAATTTGGTTTCCATCAAAACCGTTTGTTGGGAAGTATCATACAACTTACACTTTGGATTCAATGTAGACAGTAAACGATAATATACTCTATACGACAAGCATAATAATTCTTAGCCTGGCGCATAATTATAACCATGAGTTTTAACATTTAATGTTAAAGCATCTAAAATATTCACATCAGATAAAGATAATTGCAAATTAGGCTGAGTGTAAAAATAAACAGGGCCATAAGCAACAGTAGATTCTATTGAACCTATCAAAGATTGACGAAAATTATAATTTCTAGCATCTCTTAGAGCTGCTATAAAGGTTTCAGGTAACCCTTTAAGAATAATAGGTCTAAATACAATCTGCACCATGCCAATATGCATAATATTGAATTGATTTTTATATATATTAATATCACGATCATTCAATAAGCGAATCGTCTGTTCTGACAAACTTAAAGCAATAGATTGCTCAGTTGTTTTTATCAATTGTTTAGACGAAAATTTATCAAACCAACCATAGTCATAAACAGTCTTCATCGAGACTTTGGGAATAGTCCACTTATTTAACAAATCTAAGTTTTGAGGTATATCTACCTACTGTAGTCTACTACTTTTAGTACTACTGTCTCTTTGTTCCATAATAGAAAATCAAACAAAGTTCATACCCATGTTAAATATTTTCACTTCTTGAAAACGAAGTTTACTATGAAAATCCCTAGGCGCTGATAACAATAATAGGATAGAGTTACCGGGCGGTAGTCCGCCATGACAACTTAGATCTCATAATTTAAGTACCCGTACAAGAGACATACAATCGAAGTATAAAACAAATTTTGTCTAACTGTGATGACTGCACGGATCGGGGTAGATCGCCTTTTAACCGAGCCCGGAGCCTGTCAAGATCTATGTACATATTCAAGTTAACCCATAACTAACAGTTTCTGTCCGGGATTAAATTGCCCTATTTATCCCAAAAATTATTATAAAAAGTTCTATATAAACAAGGAATTTTTTCCGTAGTAAATCCTGAAAATGATTGTCTTGAATAGAATGATGACTTATCATCGAATCTACCAATATTACTGTTGTCAAACTGAACTATTATCCTTCCATCGGGATTATGAGAAACTTGAGAGCACACAGTGTTGCTGACTTCATTAGACAATTGATCCGGAGCTATTACTGAATTCAAAGTCCAGGTTGTTGGAAAATCTATCTCATCCCACAAGATAGTCCTTCTTGTGGTTATTTTTGACTTTACAAAATTGGTTTCCATCAAAACCGTTGGTTGGGAAGTATCATACAACTTACACTTTGGTTTCAATGTAGATAGTAAACGATAATATATTCTATACGACAAGCATAATAATTCTGAGCCTAGCGCATAATTATAACCATGAGTTTTAACATTTAATGTAAAAGCATCTAAAATATTCACATCAGATAAAGATAATTGCAAATTAGGCTGAGTGTTAAAATAAACAGGGCCATAAGTAACAGTAGATTCTATTGAACCTATCAAAGATTGACGAAAATTATAATTTCTACCATTTCTTAGAGCTGCCAAAAAAGTTTCAGGTAACCCTTTAAGAGTAAAAGGTTTAAATGCAATCTGCACCATGCCAATATGCATAAAATTAAATTGGTTTTTATATATATTATTATCACGATCATTCAATAAGCGAATCGTCTGTTCTGATGAAGTTAAAGCAATAGATTTCTCAGTTGTTTTTATCATGAGTTTAGTTGACAATTTATCAAACCAACCATAGTCATAAACAGTCTTCATCGAGACTTTGGGAATAGTCCACTTATTTAACAAATCTAAGTTTTGAGGTATATCTACCTACTGTAGTCTAGTACTTCTAGTACTACTGTCTCCCTGTTCCATAATAGAAAATCAAACAAAGTTCATACCCATGTTAAATATTTTCACTTCTTGAAAACTAAGTTTACTATGAAAATCCCTAGGCTCTGATACCAATAACAGGATCGAATTACCGGGCGGTAGTCCGCCATGACAACTTAGATCTCATAATTTAAGTACCCGTACAAGAGACATACAATCGAAGTATAAAACAAATTTTGTCTAACTGTGATGACTGCACGGATCGGGGTAGATCGCCTTTTAACCGAGCCCGGAGCCTGTCAAGATCTATGTACATATTCAAGTTAACCCATAACTAACAGTTTCTGTCCGGGATTAAATTGCCCTATTTATCCCAAAAATTATTATAAAAAGTTCTATATAAACAAGGAATTTTTTCCGTAGTAAATCCTGAAAATGATTGTCTTGAATAGAATGATGACTTATCATCGAATCTACCAATATTACTGTTGTCAAACTGAACTATTATCCTTCCATCGGGATTATGAGAAACTTGAGAGCACACAGTGTTGCTGACTTCATTAGACAATTGATCCGGAGCTATTACTGAATTCAAAGTCCAGGTTGTTGGAAAATCTATCTCATCCCACAAGATAGTCCTTCTTGTGGTTATTTTTGACTTTGCAAAATTGGTTTCCATCAAAACCATTTGTTGGGAAGTATCATACAACTTGCACTTTGGATTCAAAGTAGACAGTAAACGATAATATACTCTATACGACAAGCATAATAATTCTGAGCCTGACACATAATTATAACCATGAGTTTTAACATGTAATGTTAAAGCATCTAAAATATTCACATCAGATAAAGATAATTGCAAATTAGGTTGAGTGTAAAAATAAACAGGGCCATAAGCAACAGTAGATTCTATTGAACCTATCAAAGATTGACAAAAATTATAATTTCTAGCATCTCTTAGAGCTGTCATAAAAGTTTCAGGTAACCCTTTAAGAGTAAGAGGTTGAAATGCAATCTGCACCATGCCAATATGCATAAAATTAAATTGGTTTTTATATATATTAATATCACGATCATTCAATAAGCGAATCGTCTGTTCTGACGAATTAAAAGCAGTAGATTGCTCAGTTGTTTTTATCAATTGCTTAGATAAAAATTTATCAAACCAACCATAGTCATAAACTGTCTTCATCGAGACTTTGGGAATAGTCCACTTATTTAACAAATCTAAGTTTTGAGGTATATCTACCACCTGTAGTATAGTACTTTTAGTACTACTGTCTCCCTGTTCCATAGTAGAAAATCAAACAAAGTGCATACCCATGTTAAATATTTTCACTTCTTGAAAACTAAGTTTTCTATGAAAATCCCTAGGCTCTGATACCAATAACATTATCGAGTTACCGGGCGGTAGTCCGCCATGACAACTTAGATCTCATAATTGAAGTACCCGTACAAGGGACATACAATCGAAGTATAAAACAAATTTTGTCTAACTGTGATGACTGCATGGATCGGGGTAGATCCACGTTTAACCGAGCACGGGGCCTGTCAAGATCTAAGTACATATTCAAGTTAACCAATAAATAGCATTTTCTGACCGGAATTAAATTGCTTTATTTATCACAAAATTTATTACAAAAAGTTCTATATAAACAAGGAATTTGTTCCGTAGTAAATCCTGAGAATGATTGTCTTGAATAGATTGATGACTTATCATCGAATCTACCAGTATTACTGTTGTCAAACTTAATTATTATCCTTCCATCAGGATTCGGAGATAAATTAGAGCACTTAGTGTTGCTGACTTCATTAGTCAATTGTTCCGGAGCTATTACTGAATTCAAAGTCCAGGTTGCTGGGAAATCTATCTCATCCCACAAGATAGTCCTTCTTGTGGTTATTTTTGACTTTGCAAAATTGGTTTCCATCAAAACCGTTTGTTGGGAAGTATCATACAACTTACACTTTGGATTACAAGTAGATAGTAAACGATAATTTATTCTATACGACAAGCATAATAATTCTGAGCCTGGCGCATAATTATAAACATGAGTTTTAACATTTAATGTAAAAGCATCTAAAATATTCACATCAGATAAAGATAATTGCAAATTAGGCTGAGTGTTAAAATAAACAGGGCCATAAGTAACAGTAGATTCTATTGAACCTATCAAAGATTGACGAAAATTATAATATCTAGCATCTCTTAGAGCTGTCATAAAAGTTTCAGGTAACCCTTTAAGAGTAAGAGGTTTAAATACAATATGCACCATGCCAATATGCATAAAATTAAATTGGTTTTCATATATATTAATATCACGATCATTCAGTAAGCGAATCGTCTGTTCTGACGAATTTAAAGCAATAGATTGCTCAGTTGTTTTTATCAATAGTTTAGATGACAATTTATCAAACCAACCATACTCATAAACAGTCTTCATCGAGACTTTGGGAATAGTCCACTTATTTAACAAATCTAAGTTTTGAGGTATATCTACCTACTGTAGTCTAGTACTTTTAGTACTACTGTCTCCCTGTTCCATAATAGAAAATCAAACAAAGTTCATACCCATGTTAAATATTTTCACTTCTTGAAAACTAAGTTTACTATGAATATCCCTAGGCTCTAATACCAATAACAGGATTGAGTTACCGGGCGGTAGTCCGCCATGACAACTTAGATCTCATAATTTAAGTACCCGTACAAGGGACATACAATCGAAGTATAAAACAAATTTTGTCTAACTGTGATGACGACATGGATCGGGGTAGATCCCATTTTACCTGAGCACGGGGCCTGTCAAGATCTAAGTACATATTCAAGTTAACCCATAACTAGCAGTTTCTGACCGGATTAAATTGCCCTATTTATCCCAAAAATTATTATAAAAAGTTCTATATAAACAAGGAATTTGTTCCATAGTAAATCTTGAATATGATTGTCTTGAAGAGATTGATGACTTATCATCGAATCTACCAATATTATTGTTGTCAAACTGAACTATTATCCTTACATCAGGACTATGAGAAACACGAGAGCACTCAGTGTTGCTGACTTCATTAGTCAATTGATCCGGTGCTATTACTGAATTCAAAGTCCAGGTTGCTGGAAAATCTATCTCATCCCACAAGATAGTCCTTCTTGTGGTTATTTTTTACTTTGAAAAATTGGTTTCCATCAAAACCGTTTGTTGGGACGTATCATACAACTTACACTTTGGATTACAAGTAGATAGTAAACGATAATAAAATCTATACGACAACCATAATAATTCTGAGCCTGGCGCATAATTATAACCATGAGTTTTAACATTTAATGTTAAAGCATCTAAAATATTTACATCAGATAAAGATAATTGCAAATTAGGATGAGTGTAAACATAAACAGGGCCATAAGCAACAGTAGATTCAATTGAACCTATCAAAGATTGACGAAAATTATAATTTCTAGCATCTCTTAGAGCTGCTATAAAGGTTTCAGGTAACCCTTTAAGAATAATAGATCTAAATACTATCTGCATCATGCCAATATGCATAAAATTAAATTGGTTTTTATATATATCAATATCATGATCATTCAATAAGCGAATCGTCTGTTCTGATAAACTTAAAGCAATAGATTGCTCAGTTGTTTTTATCAATTGTTTAGACGAAAATTTATCATACCAACCATAGTTATAAACAGTCTTCATCGAAACTTTGGGAATAGTCCACTTATTTAACAAATCTAAGTTTTGAGTTATATCTACTTCCTGTAGTCTAGTACTTTTAGTACTACTGTCTCCTTGTTCCATAATAGAAAATCAAACAAAGTTCATACCCATGTTAAATATTTCCACTTCTTGAAAACTAAGTTCACTATGAAAATCCCTAGGCTCTGATACCAATAACAGGATCGAGTTACCGGGCGGTAGTCCGCCATGACAACTTAGATCTCATAATTTAAGTACCCGTACAAGGGACACACAATCGAAGTATAAAACAAATTTTGTCTAACTGTGATGACGACATGGATCGGGGTAGATCCACGTTTAACCGAGCACGGGGCCTGTCAAGATCTAAGTACATATTCAAGTTAACCAATAACTAGCAGTTTCTGACCGGAATTAAATTTCCCTATTTATCCCAAAAATTATTATAAAAAGTTCTTTATAAACAAGGAATTTGTTCCGTAGTAAATCCTGAATATGATTGTCTTGAAGAGATTGATGACTTATCATCGAATCTACCAATATTACTGTTGTCAAACTGAACTATTATCCTTCCATCATTATTATGAGAAACATGAGAGCACTCAGTGTTGCTGACTTCATTAGTCAATTGATCCGGGGCTATTACTGAATTCAAAGTCCAGGTTGCTGGAAAATCTATCTCATCCCACAAGATAGTCCTTCTTGTGGTTATTTTTGAATTTGCAAATTTGGTTTCCATCAAAACCGTTTGTTGGGAAGTATCATACAACTTATACTTTGGATTCAAAGTACACAGTAAACGATAATATACTCTATACGACAAGCATAATAATTCTTAGCCTGCCGCATAATGATAACCAAGAGTTTTAACATTTAATGCTAAAGCATCTAAAATATTCACATCAGATAAAAATAATTGCAAATTAGGATGAGCGTAAAAATAAACAGAGCCATAAGCAACAGTAGATTCTATTGAACCTATCAAAGATTGACGAAAATTATAATTTCTAGCATCTCTTAGAGCTGTCATAAAAGTTTCAGGTAACCCTTTAAGAGTAAGAGGTGGAAATGCAATCTCCACCATGCCAATATGCATAAAATTAAATTGGTTTTTATATAAATTAATATCACGATCATTCAATAAGCGAATCGTCTGTCTTGACGAATTAAAAGCAGTAGATTGCTCAGTTGTTTTTATCAATTGCTTAGATGAAAATTTATCAAACAAACCATAGTCATAAACTGTCTTCATCGAGACTTTGGGAATAGTCCACTTATTTAACAAATCTAAGTTTTGAGGTATATCTACCACCTGTAGTCTAGTACTTTTAGTACTACTGTCTCCCTGTTCCATAGTTGAAAATCAAACAAAGTTCATACCCATGTTAAATATTTTCACTTCTTGAAAACTAAGTTTACTATGAAAATCCCTAGGCTCTGATACCAATAACAGGATCGAGTTACCTGGCGGTAGTCCGCCATGACAACTTAGATCTCATAATTAAAGTACCCGTACAAGGGACATGCAATCGAAGTATAAAGCAAATTTTGTCAAACTGTGATGACTGCATGGATCGGGGTAGATCCACGTTTAACCGAGCACGGGGCCTTTCAAGATCTAAGTAAATATTCAAGTTAACCAATAACTAGCATTTTCTGACCGGAATTAAATTGCTCTATTTATCACAAAATTTATTACAAAAAGTTCTATATAAACAAGGAATTTGTTCCGTAGTAAATCCTGAGAATGATTGTCTTGAATAGATTGATGACTTATCATCGAATCTACCAGTATTACTGTTGTCAAACTTAATTATTATCCTTCCATCAGGATTCTGAGATAAATGAGAGCACTCAGTGTTGCTGACTTCATTAGTCAATAGATCCGGAGCTATTACTGAATTCAAAGTCCAGGTTGCTGGAAAATCTATCTCATCCCACAAGATAGTCCTTCGTGTGGTTATTTTTGACTTTGAAAAATTGGTTTCCATCAAAACCGTTTGTTGGGAAGTATCATACAACTTACACTTTGGATTACAAGTAGATAGTAAACGATAATATATTCTATACGACAAGCATAATAATTCTGAGCCTGGCGCATAATTATAACCATGAGTTTTAACATTTAATGTTAAAGCATCTAAAATATTCACATCTGATAAAGATAATTGCAAATTAGGCTGAGTGTTAAAATAAACAGGGTCATAAGCAACAGTAGATTCTATTGAACCTATCAAAGATTGACGAAAATTATAATTTCTAGCATCTCTTAGAGCTGTCATAAAAGTTTCAGGTAACCCTTTAAGAGTAAGAGGTTGAAATGCAATCTGCACCATGCCAATATGCATAAAATTAAATTGGTTTTTATATATATTAATATCACGATCATTCAATAAGCGAATCGTCTGTTCTGATGAATTAAAAGCAGTAGATTGCTCAGTTGTTTTTATCAATTGCTTAGATGAAAATTTATCAAACCAACAATAGTCATAAACTGTCTTCATAGAGACTTTGGGAATAGTCCACTTATTTAGCAAATCTAAGTTTTGAGGTATATCTACCACCTGTAGTCTAGTACTTTTAGTACTACTGTCTCCCTGTTCCATAGTAGAAAATCAAACAAAGTTCATACCCATGTTAAATATTTTCACTTCTTGAAAACTAAGTTTACTATGAAAATCCCTAGGCTCTGATACCAATAACAGGATCGAGTTACTGGGCGGTAGTCCGCCATGACAACTTAGATCTCATAATGGAAGTACCCGTACAAGGGACATACAATCGAAGTATAAAACAAATTTTGTCTAAGTGTGATGACTGCATGGATCGGGGTAGATCCCCTTTTACCCGAGCACGGGGCCTGTCAAGATCTAAGTACATATTCAAGTTAACCCATAACTCGCAGTTTCTGACCTGGATTAAATTGCCCTATTTATCCCAAAAATTATTATAAAAAGTTCTATATAAACAAGGAATTTGTTCCGTAGTAAATCCTGAGAATGATTGTCTTGAATAAACTGATGACTTATCATCGAATCTACCAGTAGTACTTTTGTCAAACGGAACTATTATCCTTACATCAAGATTCTGAGATACATGAGAGCACTCAGTGTTGCTGACTTCATTAGTCAATTGATCCGGAGCTATTACTGAATTCAAAGTCCAGGTTGCTGGAAAATCTATCTCATCCCACAAGATAGTCCTTCTTGTGGTTATTTTTGACTTTTCAAAATTGGTTTCCATCAAAACCGTTTGTTGGGAAGTATCATACAACTTACACTTTAAATTTAAAGTAGGTAGTAAACGATAATAAATTCTATACGACAAGCATAATAATTTCGGGCCCGGCGCATAATTATAACCATGAGTTTTAACATTTAATGTTAAAGCATCTAAAATATTCACATCAGATAAAGATAATTGCAAATTAGGCTGAGTGTTAAAAAAAACAGGGCCATAAGCAACAATAGGTTCTATTGAACCTATCAAAGATTGACGAAAATTATAATTTCTAGCATCTCTTAGAGCTGCCAAAAAAGTTTCAGGTTACCCTTTAAGAGTAAGAGGTTTAAATGCAATCTGCACCATGCCAATATGCATAAAATTACATTGGTTTTCATATATATTAATATCACGACCATTCAATAAGCGAATCGTCTGTTCTGACGAATTAAAAGCAGTAGATTGCTCAGTTGTTTTTATCAATTGCTTAGATGAAAATTTATCAAACCAACCATAGTCATAAACAGTCTTCATCGAGACTTTGGGAATAGTCCACTTATTTAACAAATCTAAGTTTTGAGGTATATCTACCTCCTGTAGTCTAGTACTTTTAGTACTACTGTCTCCTTATTCCATAATAGAAAATCAAACAAAGTTCATACCCATGTTAAATATTTTCACTTCTTGAAAATTAAGTTTACTATGAAAATCCCTAGACTCTGATACCAATAACAGGATCGAGTTACCGGGCGGTAGTCCTCCATGACAACTTAGATTTCATAATTGAAGTACCCGTACAAGGGACAAACAATCGAAGTATATAAAACAAATTGTGTCTAACTGTGATGACTGCACGAATCAGGGTAGATCGCGTTTTACCCGAGCCCGGGGCCTGTCAAGATCTAAGTACATATTCAAGTTAACCCATAACTAGCAGTTTCTGTCCGGGATTAAATTGCCGTATTTATCCCAAAAATTATTATAAAAAGTTCTATATAAACAAGGAATTTGTTCCGTAGTAAATCCTGAAAATGATTGTCTTGAATAGAATGATGACTTATCATCGAATCTACCAATATTACTGTTGTCAAAACTGAACTATTATCCTTCCATCGGGATTATGAGAAACTTGAGAGCACACAGTGTTGCTGACTTCATTAGTCAATTGATCCGGAGCTATTACTGAATTCAAAGTCCAGGTTGCTGGAAAATCTATCTCATCCCACAAGATAGTCCTTCTTGTGGTTATTTTTGACTTTGCAAAATTGGTTTCCATCAAAACCGTTTGTTGAGAAGTATCATACAACTTACACTTTGGATTACAAGTAGCTAGTAAAGGATAATAAAATCTATACGACAAGCATAATAATTCTAAGCCTGGCGCATATTTATAACCATGAGTTTTAACATTTAATGTTAAAGCATCAAAAATATTCACATCAGATAAAGATAATTGCAAATTAGGCTGTGTGTTAAAATAAACAGAGCCATAAGCAACAGTAGATTCTATTGAACCTATCAAAGATTGACGAAAATTATAATTTCTACCATTTCTTAGAGCTGCCAAAAAAGTTTCAGGTAACCCTTTAAGAGTAAAAGGTTTAAATGCAATCTGCACCATGCCAATATGCATAAAATTAAATTGGTTTTTATATATATTATTATCACGACCATTCAATAAGCGAATCGTCTGTTCTGACGAATTTAAAGCAATAGATTGCTCAGTTGTTTTTATCAATTGTTTAGATGAAAATTTATCAAACCAACCATAGTCATAAACAGTCTTCATCGAGACTTTGGGAATTGTCCACTTATTTAACAAATCTAAGTTTTGAGGTATATCTACCTCCTGTAGTCTAGTACTTTTAGTACTACTGCCTCCTTATTCCATAATAGAAAATCAAACAAAGTTCATACCCATGTTAAATATTTCCACTTCTTGAAAACTAAGTTTACTATGAAAATCCCTAGGTTCTGATACCAATAACAGGATCGAGTTATCGGGCGGTAGTCCGCCATGACAACTTAGATCTCATAATTGAAGTACCTGTACAAGGGACATATAATCGAAGTATAAAACAAATTTTGTCTAACTGTGACGACTGCACGGATCGGGGTAGATCGCCTTTTACCCGAGCCCGGAGCCTCTCAAGATCTAAGTACATATTCAAGTTAACCCATAACTAACAGTTTCTGTCCGAGATTAAATTGCCCTATTTATCCCAAAAATTATTATAAAAAGTTCTATATAAACAAGGAATTTGTTCCGTAGTAAATCCAGAAAATGATTGTCTTGAATAGAATGACGACTTATCATCGAATCTACCAATATTACTGTTGTCAAACTGAACTATTATCCTTCAATCGGGATTATGAGAAACTTGAGAGCACACAGTGTTGCTGACTTCATTAGTCTATTGATCCGGAGATATTACTGAATTCAAAGTCCAGGTTGCTGGAAAATCTATCTCATCCCACAAGATAGTCCTTCTTGTGGTTATTTTTGACTTTGAAAAATTGGTTTCCATCAAACCCGTTTGTTGGGAAGTATCATAAAACTTACACTTTGGATTACAAGTAGCTAGTAAACAATAATAAAATCTATACGACAAGCATAATAATTCTGAGCCTGGCGCATAATTATAACCATGAGTTTTAACATTTAATGTGAAAGGAAATAAAATATGCACATCAGATAAAGATAATTGCATATTAGGCTGAGTGTTAAAATAAACAGGACCATAAGCAACAGTAGATTCAATTGAACCTATTAAAGATTGACGAAAATAATAATTTCTAGCATCTCTTAGAGCTGCCATAAAAGTTTCAGGCAATCTTTTAAGAGTAAGAGGTTGAAATACAATTTGCACCATGCCAATATGCAAAAAATTAAATTGGTTTTTATATATATTAATATCACGATCATTCAATAAGCGAATCGTCTGTTCTGACGAATTAAAAGCAGTAGATTGCTCAGTTGTTTTTATCAATTGCTTAGATGAAAATTTATCAAACCAACCATAGTCATAAACAGTCTTCATCGAGACGTTGGGAATATTCCACTTATTTAACAAATCTAAGTTTTGAAGTATATCTACCTCCTGTAGTCTAGTACTTTTGGTACTACTGTCTCCCTATTCCATAATAAAAAATCAAACATACCCATGTTAAATATTTTCACTTCTTGAAAACTAAGTTTACTATGAAAATCTCTAAGCTCTGATACCAATAACAGGATCGAGTTACCGGGCGGTAGTCCGCCATGACAACTTAGATCTCATAATTGAAGTACCCGTACAAGGGACATACAATCGAAGTATAAAACAAATTTTGTATAAATGTGATGACTGCATGGATCGGGGTAGATCCCATTTTACCCGAGCACGGGGCTTGTCAAGATCTAATTACATATTCAAGTTAACCCATAACTCGCAGTTTCTGACCTGGATTAAATTGCCCTATTTACCCCAAAAATTATTATAAAAAGTTCTATATAAACAAGGAATTTGTTCTGTAGTAAATCCTGAGAATGATTGTCTTGAATAAACTGATGACTTATCATCGAATCTACCAGTAGTACTGTTGTGAAACGGAACTATTATTCTTCCATCAAGATTCTGAGATACATGAGAGCACTCAGTGTTGCTGACTTCATTAGTCAATTGATCCAGAGCTATTACTGAATTCAAAGTCCAGGTTGCTGAAAAATCTATCTCATCCCACAAGATAGTCCTTCTTGTGGTTATTTTTGACTTTGCAAAATTGGATTCTATCAAAACCGTTTGTTGGGAAGTATCATACAACTTACACTTTAAATTCAAAGTAGATAGTAAACGATAATAAATTCTATACGAAGAGCATAATAATTTCGGGCCTAGCGCATAATTATAACCATGAGTTTTAACATTTAATGTTAAAGCATCTAAAATATTCACATCAGATAAAGATAATTACAAATTAGGCGGTGTGTTAAAATAAACAGGGCCATAAGCAACAGTAGATTCTATTGAACCTTTCAAAGATTGACGAAAATTATAATTTCTAGCATTTCTTAGAGATGCCAAAAAAGTTTCAGGTAACCCTTTAAGAGTAAGAGGTGTAAATGCAATCTGCACCATGCCAATATGCATAAAATTAAATTGGTTTTTATATATATTATTATCACGATCATTCAATAAGCGAATCGTCTGTTCTAACGAATTTAAAGCAATAGATTGCTCAGTTGTTTTTATCAATTGTTTAGATGAAAATTTATCAAACCAACCATAGTCATAAACAGTCTTCATCGAGACTTTGGGAATAGTCCACTTATTTAACAAATCTAAGTTTTGAAGTATATCTACCTCCTGTAGTCTAGTACTTTTAGTACTACTGTCTCCCTATTCCATAATAAAAAATCAAACATACCCATGTTAAATATTTTCACTTCTTGAAAACTAAGTTTACTATGAAAATCTCTAAGCTCAGATACCAATAACAGGATCGAGTTACCGGGCGGTAGTCCGCCATGACAACTTAGATCTCATAATTTAAGTACCCGTACAAGGGACATATAATCAAAGTATAAAACAAACTTTGTCTAACTGTGATGACTGCCCGGATCGGGGTAGATCGCCTTTTTCCCGAGCCCGGAGCCTGTCAAGATCTAAGTACATAATCAAGTTAACCCATAACTAACAGTTTCTGTCTGGGATTAAATTGCCCTATTTATCCAGAAAATTATTATAAAAAGTTCTATATAAACAAGGAATTTGTTCCGTAGTAAATCCTGAAAATGATTGTCTTGAATAGAATGATGACTTATCATCGAATCTACCAATATTAATGTTGTCAAACTGAACTATTATCCTTCCATCGGGATTATGAGAAACTTGAGAGCACACAGTGTTGCTGACTTCATTAGTCAATTGATCCGGAGCTATTACTGAATTCAAAGTCCAAGTTGCTGGAAAATCTATCTCATCCTACAAGATAGTCCTTCTTGTGGTTATTTTTGACTTTGCACAATTGGTTTCCATCAAAACCGTTTGTTGGGAAGTATCATAAAACTTACACTTTGGATTACAAGTAGCTAGTAAACGATAATAAAATCAATACGACAAGCATAATAATTCTGAGCCTGGCGTATAATTATAACCATGAGTTTTAACATTTAATGTTAAAGCAAATAAAATATTCACATCAGATAAAGATAATTGCATATTAGGCTGAGTGTTAAAATAGACAGGACCATAAGCAACAGTATATTCAATTGAACCTATCAAAGGTTGACGAAAATTATAATTTCTAGCATCTCTTAGAGCTCCCATAAAAGATTCAGGTAACCCTTCAAGAGTAAGAGGTTGAAATGCAATCTACATCATGCCAACATGCATAAAATTAAATTGGTTTTAATATATATTAATATCACGATCATTCAATAAGCGAATCGTCTGTTCTGACGAATTAAAAGCAGTAGATTGCTCAGTTGTTTTTAACAATTGCTTAGATGAAAATTTATCAAACCAACCATAGCCATAAACAGTCTTCATCGAGACGTTGGGAATATTCCACTTATTTAACAAATCTAAGTTTTGAGGTATACCTACCACCTGTGGTCTAGTACTTCTAGTACTAATGTCTCCCTGTTCCATAATAGAAAATCAAACAAAGTTCATACCTATGTTAAATATTTTCACTTCTTGAAAACTAAGTTCACTATGAAAATCCCTAGGCTCTGATACCAATAACAGGATCGATTTACCGGGCGGTAGTCCGCTATGAAAACTTAGATCTCATAATTGAAGTACCCGTACAAGGGACATACAATCGAAGTATAAAACAAATTTTGTCTAAATGTGATGACTGCATGGATCGGGGTAGATCCCCTTTTACCCGAGCACGGGGCCTGTCAAGATTTAAGTACATATTAGAGCTAACCCATAACTCGCAGTTTCTGACCTGGATTAAATTGCCCTATTTATCCCAAAAATTATTATAAAAAGTTCTATATAAACAAGGAATTTGTTCCGTAGTAAATCCTGAGAATGATTGTCTTGAATAAACTGATGACTTATCATCGAATCTACCAGTAGTACTGTTGTCAAACGGAACTATTATCCTTCCATCTGGATTCTGAGATACATGAGAGCACTCAGTGTTGCTGACTTCATTAGTCAATTGATCCGGAGCTATTACTGAATTCAAAGTCCAGGTTGCTGGAAAATCTATCTCATCCCACAAGATAGTCCTTCTTGTGGTTATTTTTGACTTTGTAAAATTGGTTTCCATCAAAACCGTTTGTTGGGAAGTATCATACAACTTACACTATAAATTCAAAGTAGATTTTAAACGATAATAAATTCTATACGACAAGCATAATAATTTCGGGCTTGACGCATAATTATAACCATGAGTTTTAACATTTAATGTTAAAGCAAATAACATATTCACATCAGATAAAGATAATTGCAAATTAGGCTGAGTGTTAAAATAAACAGGGCCATAAGCAACAGTAGATTCTATTGAACCTATCGAAGATTGAGGAAAATTATAATTTCTAGCATCTCTTATAGCTGCCATAAAAGTTTCTGGTAACCCTTTAAGAGTAAGAGGTTTAAATGCAATCTTCACCATGCCAATATGTATAAAATTAAATTGGATTTTATATATATTAATATCACGATCATTCAATAAGCGAATCGTCTGTTCTGACGAATTTAAAGCAATAGATTACTCAGTTGTTTTTATCAATTGTTTTGATGAAAATTTATCAAACTGACCATAGTCATAAACAGTCTTTATCGAGACTTTGCGAATAATCCACTTATTTAACAAATATAAGTTTTGAAGTATATCTACCTCATGTAGTCTAGTACTTTTAGTACTACTGTCTCCCTATTCCATAATAAAAAATCAAACATACCCATGTTAAATATTTTCACTTCTTGAAAACTAAGTTTACTATGAAAATCTCTAGGCTCTGATACCAATAACAAGATCGAATTACCGGACAGTAGTCCGCCATGAAAACTTAGATATCATAATTGAAGTACCCGTACAAGGGACAAACAATCGAAGTATAAAACAAATTTTGTCTAACTGTGATGACTGCACGGATCGGGGTAGATCGCCTTTTACCCGATCCCGGGGCCTGTCAAGATCTAAGTACATATTCAAGTTACCCATAACTAGCAGTTTCTGTCCGGAATTAAATTGCCCTATTTATCCCAAAAATTATTATAAAAATTTCTATATAAACAAGGAATTTGTTCCGTAGTAAATCCTGAGAATGATTGTCTTGAATAGAATGATGACTTATCATCGAATCTACCAATATTACTGTTGTTAAACTGAACTATTATCCTTCAATCGGGATTATGAGAAACTTGAGAGCACTCAGTGTTGCTGACTTCATTAGTCAATTGATCCGGAGCTATTACTGAATTCAAAGTCCAGGTTGCTGGAAAATCTATCTCATCCCACAAGATAGTCCTTCTTGTGGTTATTTTTGACTTTGCAAAATTTGTTTCAATCAAAACCGTTTGTTGGGAAGTATTATACAACTTACACTTTGGATTACAAGTAGCTAGTAAACGATAATAAAATCTATACGACAAGCATAATAATTCTGAGCCTGGCGCATAATTATAACCATGAGTTTTAACATTTAATGTTAAAGCAAATAAAATATTCACATCAGATAAAGATAATTGCATATTAGGCTGAGTGTTAAAATAAACAGGACCATAAGCAACATTAGATTCAATTGAACCTATCAAAGATTGACGAAAATTATAATTTCTAGCATCTCTTAGAGTTGCCATAAAAGTTTCAGGTAACCCTTTAAGAGTAAGAGGTTGAAATGCAATCTGCACCATGTTAATATGCATAAAATTAAATTAGTTTTTATATATATTAATATCACGATCATTCAATAAGCGAATCGTCTGTTCTGACGAATTAAAAGCAGTAGATTGCTCAGTTGTTTTTATCAATTGCTTAGATGAAAACTTATCAAACCATCCATAGTCATAAACAGTCTTCACCGAGACTTTGGGAATATTCCACTTATTTAACAAATCTATGTTTTGAGGTATATCTACCACCTGTAGTCTAGTATTTTTAGTACTACTGTCTCCCTGTTCCGTAATAGAAAATCAAACAAATTTCATACCCATGTTAAATATTTTCACTTCTTAAAAACTAAGTTTACTATGAAAATTCCTAAGCTCTGATACCAATAACAGGATCGAGTTACCGGGCGGTAGTCCGCTATGAAAACTTAGATCTCATAATTGAAGTACCCATACAAGGGACATACAATCGAAGTATAAAACAAATTTTGTCTAAATGTGATGACTGCATGGATCGGGGTAGATCCCCTTTTACCCGAGCATGGGGCCTATCAAGATCTAAGTACATATTCAAGCTAACCCATAACTCGCAGTTTCTGACCTGGATTAAATTGCCCTATTTATCCCAAAAATTATTATAAAAAGTTCTATATAAACAAGGAATTTGTTCCGTAGTAAATCCTGAGAATGATTGTCTTGAATAAACTGATGACTTATCATCGAATCTACCAGTAGTACTGCTGTCAAACGGAATTATTATCCCTCCATCTGGATTCTGAGATACATGAGAGCACTCAGTGTTGCTGACTTCATTAGTCAATTGATCCGGACCTATTACTGAATTCAAAGTCCAGGTTGCTGGAAAATCTATCTCATCCCACAAGATAGTCCTTCTTGTGGTTATTTTTGACTTTGCAAAATTGGTTTCCATCAAAACCGTTTGTTGGGAAGTATCATAAAACTTACACTTTAAATTCAAAGTAGATAGTAAACGAAAATAAATTCTTTACGACAAGCATAATTATTTCGGGCCTGGCGCATAATTATAACCATGAGTTTTAACATTTAATGTTAAAGCATCTAAAATATTCACATCAGATAAAGATAATTGCAAATTAGGCTGAGTGTTAAAATAAACAGGGCCATAAGTAACAGTAGATTCTATTGAACCTATCAAAGATTGACGAAAATTATAATTTCTAGCATCTCTTAGAGCTGCCATAAAAGTTTCAGGTAACCCTTTAAGAGTGAGAGGTTTAAATGCAATCTGCACCATGCCAATATGCATAAAATTAAATTGGTTTTTATATATATTAATATCACGATCATTCAATAAGCGAATCGTCTGTTCTGACGAATTTAAAGCAATAGATTACTTAGTTGTTTTTATCAATTGTTTAGATGAAAATTTATCAAACTGACCATACTCATAAACAGTCTTTATCGAGACTTTGGGAATAATCCACTTATTTAACAAATCTAAGTTTTGAAGTATATCTACCTCCTGTAGTCTAGTACTTTTAGTACTACTGTCTCCCTATTCCATAATAAAAAATCAAACATACCCATGTTAAATATTTTCACTTCTTGAAAACTAAGTTTACTATGAAAATCTCTAAGCTCTGATACCAATAACAGGATCGAGTTACCGGTCGGTAGTCCGCCATGACAACTTAGATCTCATAATTGAAGTACCCGTACAAGGGACATACAATCGAAGTATAAAACAAATTTTGTCTAAATGTGATGACTGCATGGATCGGGGTAGATCCCCTTTTACCCGAGCACGGGGCTTGTCAAGATCTAAGTACATATTCAAGTTAACCCATAACTCGCAGTTTCTGACCTGGATTAAATTGCCCTATTTATCCCAAAAATAATTATAAAAAGTTCTATATAAACAAGGAATTTGTTCCGTAGTAAATCCTGAGAATGATTGTCTTGAATAAACTGATGACTTATCATCGAATCTACCAGTAGTACTGTTGTCAAATGGAACTATTATCCTTCCATCAGGATTCTGAGATACATGAGAGCACTCAGTGTTGCTGACTTCATTAGTCAATTGATCCGGAGCTATTACTGAATTCAAAGTCCATAGCATCTCTAAGCAAGTATGTATCTAATGAATCAATCTCAGCTGAATCAATCCAACTAATTAGAGATCTACACCGTTTTCTATAAAACGCCTCAAAAGGGGCCATCTATATAGTGGAATGATAACTGTTGTTGTAGGCAAACTCTACTAAGGGCAAATGTCGATCCCATCTAGCAAAAAAATCGATCACACAAGCACAGTGCATGTCCTCCAAAACCTGAATTTTCTACTCTATCTGACCATATGTCTGAGGATGAAAAGTTGTACTCATATCGAACCGAGTACCCAAACCATGCTTCAATGCCATCCAGAAATAGGAAGTGAACAAGGAACCTCGATGAGAGACAATGGAAATCGAGACCCCATGTAGTCGTACAATCTTATTGATATAAAGCTCGGCTAACTTCTCTGTTGTATACCTCACCAGAACCGAAATGAAGTGGGCAGACTTGGTCAACCTATCAAAAACAACTCAAATTGAGTCATAACCACCCACTGTGGAAGGCAAACCCACAACAAAGTTCATGCTAATCCGTTCCAACTTCAAAGTACGAATAGACATCCTCTGAAATACACCTCCGGGCCGCTAGTACTCACACTTGACCTGTTGGCAAGTCAAACATCTAGAAACAAAGTCTGCAATATTCCTTCATCATGCTACACCACAAATAATGCTGGCTCAAGTCATGATACATCTTCGCTGCTCCCGGATGAATAGAATATCGCGAACAATGGACCTCTTCAAGAATCAATCTAATCAACTCACCAGTCTTGAGCACACAAATCCTTTCTCCAATCCTCCAGACACCATCAGAATCAAGCATAAACTCCTTGGCTTCCCTTCTCAACACTTTGTCTCGAATAAGACACAACTTCTCATCATCAAATTGGTGGTCTCGAATCTTCTTAACTAAGGAAGAATGGACCTCAATGAAAGCAATCAAACCACCCGTCTCCTTAGAAATCTGCAATCGGTCAAGATTGTTGGCTAACCTCTGAACATCCCTAGCCAATGGTCTCTCCTCAACACTGATAGCTATAAGACTTCCCATGCGAGAAGTCTTCCTACTCAAAGCATCAGCCACCACATTGGCCTTTCCTAAATGATACAAGATAGTGATGTCATAGTCCTTCAGTAGATCAAGCCATCTATGCTGCCTCAATTTCAGATCCTTCTAACTGAAGATGCACTGAAGACTTTGATGGTTAGTGAAGACCTCACAATGAACCCCATACAAGTAATACCACCAAAGCTTAAGCACAAACACTATGGCTGCCAACTCTATATAATGGGTAGGATAGTTCTTCTCATGGGTCTTCAACTATCTAGAAGCTTAGGCAATCGCCTTCCATTTCTGCATCAGAACACCCCCTAGCCCAACTCCATAAGCATCACAATAAATGGTGAAGTTTAAACCCTCTTCGGGTAAAGTAAAAAACAAGACCTGAAGTCAACAAGGTCTTGAGCTTTTGGCAACTCTCCTCACACTCATCAGACCACAGGAAGCTCACACTCTATCGAGTGAATCTGGTCAAAGGAGATGCAATAGTGGATAAGTTCTGAACAAATCACATGTAATATCCTGCAAGTCCCACAAAACTCCAAATCTCAGTGATCGAATTAGGCTTGGTCCAACCTCTAACTGCCTCAATCTTGGCTAGATCCACCCTACGTGTCCCAAAAATGCCATAAAATCAAGTAAAAATTCACACTTCGAGAACTTGACATATAACTTCTCTTCCCTCAATCTCTAGAGCACAATCCGCAAAGGCAGGTCATGATCCTCCTTAGTCTTGGAGTACAACAAGATGTCATCAATGATGACTATAAAAAAAGTCCAAATAAGGTCGAAAAACCTCGTTCATCAACTCCATAAACATTGCAGGGGCGTTAGTCAAACAAAAAAACATCACAAGAAATTCATAGTACCATAACGAGTCATGAAAGCTGTGTTAGGGATATCCGAAGCCCTAATCTACAGCTGATGATAGTCGGATCTCAAATCAATCTTAGAAAACAGAGATGCACCTTGAAGCTGATCAAACAAGTCATCAATATGAGGAAGAGGATACTTGTTCTTGACGGTCACTTTGTTCAACTACTAATAATCATTACACATCCTCATGGACCCATCCAACTTCCTCACAAAAAATATAGGAGCAACTAATGGAGAAACACTAGGGCGAATGAACCCCTTACTCAAAAAATCAAGTAACTGATCCTTCAGTTCATTCAACTCAGTTGGAGCCATACGATAAGGAGGAATAGAGATGGGCTTGGTGCCCGGCTCCATGTCAATAGCAAAATAAATAACCCTATCCAGAGGAACACATGGAAGATTACTAGGAAACACATCTTAAAACTCTCTAACCGCACGCACAAAATCCATGGAAGTTGGCTCAACACTACTATCCCGAATTAAAGCCAAATAGGACAAACACCCTCAATTAACCAATCTCTGGCTCAAATGAAGGAGATAACTTTGCTAGGATAAGAACCACTAATACCCGTCCACTCAACTCTTGTGACACCAGGCATCACTAAGGTCACAGTCTTAGAAAAAAAATCTAGAATAGCATGATGCGAAAAGAGCCGATCCATACCCAAAATAACATCAAAGTTTACCATCCCAAAATGATCAAGTCTGCCTAAGTATAATACCCAACCAAAGAAACCAGACAAGATCAATACACTCAATCCACTACTAAGGATTCACCCACTGGTGTAGAAACATGTATAGGCATATGCATGCAATCAAAAATCATAACAAACCCAACATAAAAATAGGTAGACACATATGATAAAGTAGACCCTGGATCAAACAATACAGACGTAGGTCGATAGAAAACTGGGACAATACATGTGATCATAGCATTAGAAGTCTCGACCTAAGGTCTCCCTAGAAAAGCATAACACTGGCCATCTCGGCTGCCTATAGCCTGAGTAGAACCCCTACCTCCACCTTGCGAAGCTGTAGCACCCCTACTAGAAGTCCTGACACCTCTGTCGGAGTGACCTCTGCTCGATCCCTGGTTAGAGGCGCTGAATCCCTAGTTGGAGAAGCTTAATAAGTACGCTGGGGGTTCTACGTGAGTCTGTAAAGGACACGACATATTCATTTGACTTGGATTCCCAAACCCAAAGAAAGATATCGACACTGATAACTGCTGCGTCGAACAAGATGAGCTACCATGGCCACCTCAGCCCAAAAAATGAGATCCACGGGATGATTGCCCACTCTCAACTGCTGGCATAGATGCATGAACCAACCCACGACACTGAAAGGAACTACCACCTCAATGAGTGCCCTTGCCTCCAGATGAGGCACAAAAAAACTAACAAGAAGAACAGACTCTCTTGGGCTCTCCAAACTCCTCTAAGAGCATCAACTCCGCCTCCTTGGCGGTGCTCACAATGGATGGGAAGGAAGCTCCCTCTCTGGCTGCTCAAATCACATACGACTTGGGAGAGAAAGACAACCCTCTCACAAACTTGTGAAATCTCTCTACCTCATAAAGAACAATAGTCATAGCATGCCTAGAAAGCTCACAGAATCGGGCCTCATACTCAGTCACAGACATACTTCCCTGTCTCAGGTCCTTAAATCTCAGTCAATTCTCCTCCCTCACGCTCCAAGGAATGAAGTAATCGTGGAAAGCACTAGAAAACACATCCCACTCTATCGGAGGAGACCCACCTGGTTTAGATCTCCCAAAAGTCCTCCACCACTCTCTGGTGCGTCCACATAGCTGAAGGGCAACAAAGCGAACACCTGGAGCATCAACCATACCCACTACCTCAAGCATCTCATGGCACAAAGTCAAGAACTCATAAGCATCCTCGGTCTTACCACCCTGAAACTAGAGTGGTTGCATCTTCTAAAACCTCTCATATCATTGCTACTTAGCTGTCGTTAGAGTAACATCAGGAGTAATTTGAACACCCATAACTGGTGTTGGAACCACTGGTGGTTGACCTAACCGATCCTGAATACCCGGAGTCTGCTGCTGACCTGGAGTCTGCACTCTTAATCCAGTCTAGAACCATGTGGTGTATCTGTCGCACCACCCTGAGAGAAGTTCTCCATCACACCAAGCATTTTCAACAAAGTCTCCTAAAACAAGGAAGCTCCAAACCCAGAAGAAACCTAGTCCTCAACAACCTCAACCTGTGGCTCTGGAGAAGCCTCTCTACCTCTGTCTCTGGCTAGTGCCGCTCCACAGGCACGACCTCTAGCCGATGCTACTCCACAAGCATGACTCTAGCTCTGGCCCTACCTCTATCCCTAGTTGGGGTCTCAGCAACTGCCTAGGAGACTACCTCCCTTCTACCACTAGAAACAAAAGCTCAAGTCCTTGGCATCTACTAAAACAACACATGGAAACTCAACACTGGCGAAGGTAACCACACATGATCAGAAAGGATGAACAAAATAAAGTTTCCTAGCCGTCTCCATAATCTCTTGAAGATAAGTACAGACGTATCTGCTCCAATTCTTGAGACTCTACTTAGATTTAACTTGCACACACGTGAGACCTATGAACTTGGGGCTCTGATACCATTTGTCACGACCCAAAAATGAACGTGATGTCACTTGTCTATTCCCACCAAGACAAGTCATCCTCAACCTAACGAAATAAAGAAAAAACCTGGTTGTCACATGTACAATCCACTAATATAAATACCAAATTCGAAAGATAAATACAAGTCTCAAATGTGTTTGTTTCTCAAATAGAACAAAGCATAAAGTATGAAGCAATAGAAATCGTCGGATGACGAGCCGCAATACCTCTCAAAATCATTGACAAGCCTCAAAATCTGAAGAGAAGAAAAAGATCACATGAGTCTGGGCTCGGAACCTACACAAGTGTAGAAGTAAGGGGTGAGTACCACCAACACAGTACCCAGCAAGCAACCTAATGAATAAGGCAACCTAGCTAGAAATCGAATACCCCTTTCCATTCCAACCGAACCTCCTAAAACTAAAACCTACGTAGAAATCAGTCCAACCTAAAAGTTCTATAATAAACAGCTCATGAAGCTCAATAATCACAGCTCTAATAGTCACAATTCGAACACCAACATGAATTAAGTAAGTCAATCTCAAGTATCAAGTAGATTATTCATAAGTATCACGTATATCGCTCACATTTCATAAGTAAGTCAATCATACTTATCAAATTGTATCAATCACAACACTAGCTGGAAATGACCTCGGCTTGCATGAATCACTAGTAAGAAATGAACTCGGCTCATATCAATCACTAGTCGAAAATGATCTCGGCTTATATCAATTACTAGTCGGAAATGACCTCGGCTCATACCAATCACTAGCCAAAAATGGCCTCACAAGCTATTACATGTCTCATCACGGTGTTCCAAATCAATGCACATAAGAAATATCACACCAAATAGAAGAGACAACAATATATACATTTCAAGTCCACTTTCATGATATCAAGTGTAGAATCAGTTAACCAAATAGGGAACACATCAAGGCATTTCACGATTCCACATTTTCATCAGGAAGCCTTTTCATTTTTACCCTTCTTTTATTAATTAGAAATAGTTAAATGGAACAATAACCCTTCACCTCAATCCCGATTACTCCCCAACTCATATACGATGAAGAGAAGTAGACAATTCTACTAGATTACAAAGTTTAATAGATCACTTGTCTTTTAGCAACCAATAATCAATCCAGAGCTTGAGTTTTCCCTTTCTGACTCACTTCTAAAACCACACAATCTATAACAATCAAGTATTCACAATAAATTTCCAGAAACAACAATAACCCACATCAATTCATTGGAAAATGGGTCAATAACCACAAAACTCATTTCCAAAAACAAGGTTTGAGTCAAAAGTTTAATACTTGGGAATGATATTTAAGGCTTTAGGAACTCATTAGAGAAAACCAATTCGAAAAAGAATCTAAAACTACTTCAAAATCACCATTTTAGATCAAAACTCAAGTTCATGCCACACTCTCAATTTATCATTTCAAAATCTTTATTTGAACACATAAACTCCAATATAGTAATGGGTAATTGAAGATTTAAAGTTAAGAATCGTTACCCAAAAGCTTTTCCTCAAAAATCTGGTCCAAATCGCCACCCCAAAGCTTTCAAAACTCAAAAATGGTGAAATGGAGTTGAAACCCCGATTTTAGGAAAAACATTCTGTTTAGGTCTCAAATGCTCATCACTATCACGACTAAATGTGACGCAATTGCGATGAGTAAAATAGTCAACTCATTAAAATTGAACCATCGTAATCGCGGCAAGACCCACGCGATCGTGATGAACTTTAGATCAATGCTACGAGATCGCAATGATGAAGCCTCACGATTGCAATGACCGCAATGGTCATGCACCAGAACCAGAAAATCAGCCAAGACCGAAACATCAAAAGGACCCTCGAAATTCGTTTGGAACCGCGCAAGCACAAACCACATATGCAAATCAATTATACTCAACGTTTTGAACTCAATAGAACTATCAAAACATGAATCTGAGGTCTCCTTGACCCGACATCCACGACATTTGGGACTCAATGGAACCATCAAAACACGAATTTGAGGTCTCCTTGACCCGACATCCATGAAAACCACAAGAAACTAACTCAATACCTAAAATGGCTAAGACAAGCTTGGGTCCTTACAAAAATCAACTAAGACTTCACCAAGGCCTAAAATCATTCTTCGAAACCAACAGGGTTCTCGGAATTCCGATCCGAGCATCCGAACTCTGAATATTGACCAAAGTCAACCCAAAGGCTAAATTTCAATAATTTCACAACTTAGGACCTTAAATCCTCAAAACAACTCCGAATATGAAACGACAACTCTCGTATATCAATTCCCACATTTCGAAACTAATGGAATTAACGGAATTTCATTCTGACACTCGAAACTCCAAAAGACTCCTAAAACCAGTTTTAAGCAACTTAGCCTTCCAAAAACATGAACTTGCTCAAATTTTCAACTTTTCCCTCAAAATTTGAAATCAACTTTTCAACTCAAACAAGAAACAACTCGCGGTCAATATTGGAAGTGGTAAAATGGTAATTTTCTGAAAATGACATACCGGGTCATTAAAACATGTTATTACAAATTTGTATACACATAATTTTAAAGGATTCACTGCTTCAAAAAATCTACAATAGTACTAGTAACTAGTCATATACTTATATCTTAGTAAAATATTTTCAATAGGTACAAATGATCTATTCACGTCAAACAAGAATTTTTATTTTTATTTTTTTACAAAATATAAATTCATGAGTTAAGTTTTACATTTAAAATTTTAAATTAGAATAAAAATTTTGTACAAATTTCAAAAATATAACGATTCCAAATAAAAAAAACATAAAATTGAAATTCCAGATAATGTGGCCAAATGTCTACTAATTGCTCTAACATTTGTTAAATAAAAAAATTGCCTGCATAATTATTGGAAATGTAAGCATTCAAGAAGTGAATAGTTGTATGGTGGATATAAGAATTCATAAATAAAATGTCGAACACATGTGAAAAAAATTAAAATTAATTTGCTCCTAAATTTTGTTTTGGCATAACAATTTGATTTTGTTTCGTTTTAATTCTTCAATTTCATTTTCATATAGTATTTAAATATTAAAAATATTATCTAGTATAAATATTTAGCACGTATTAGACAAGCATCTAAAGGTAAAAAAAATCCAAATATCATGTGTTTTTTTTTCTCCAGTACGGGTCCATTGTAATTATATAACCCAACCAACCAAAAGACACTTACGTAATTATTTCTCCAAAACAACCATTAGTTCCTAACTTACTCATAAACCCAACAATCTCCTCACCGTTAAGAGATGAAACCCTCAATTATTTGTTCAATAATAGGTACATGAAAATCTGAATAAACTTACCCTTAAACCTAGCTTATTTGAAATGTCACCTACATTAACTTGAATTACATCATCAAACACAAAGAACTAGGAGTGGATGCTCCGTTCTTTTGAAACTGATTTGGTACTTTGATTTGTCAGTAATGTGTACCGTATACGTATCAAAATAATTTGATTTGGTTGGATTTTTTAATCCAGTTCAATCGAAATTTTTGATATATATGCCTACCCCTACAAGGAAGACTAGCCAATTCCATAGCATAAACAGAATAAAAAATACAATAAACTTCTTTCACCTAGCTAATTTTATATCATTTTCTTTACCCTATTTTGCAACTTATAGATAACCTTATTGACTTGGTTTATAAATCGTGCTTCAACCCATTTAAATATATATCCACACTTCAAAAAAACATAAAAAATAAGAAAGATAAATTTTATTTTTGGACGATATATACTTAATCTAGAGAGAGTTAAATAGGATAGGAAGTAGATGAAGAAAATAAATGAATAATGTACCAATTATCAAAATTGCTGTCACGACCCAAGGTACCCCCTAGACGTGACATGGCGTACAAGACCCCAAAAGACCTCATACAAGCCACTTAGCATACATACATACAAGATCATAGAGATTAAGAGTTCAAAAGAGTTTTTCATATCAAAGCTTTTTAAGAAAATAGCGGAAGTCTACATCTCATGTCTCAAAGCCAATCTAACATAGAGAAATAATGTTTGGGACATAACCCAATACAACATCCGAAATGAAATAACATGAAAATAAGAACAACTAGGCTATGTCCTCGGATGGATGAGGACTCACCAAGTCTTCTATCAATCTTCTACTAAGCTCTAGCCACGAGCGGATGGTGAATCGCCAAGTCCTACATCAAAGAAGTTAATGTAGGCAAGAGTATGCGTTAGTACAATCAAGTACCAAGTATGATCGCAATGCACATAAAATAATTAAAACATGCTAGAATGAGACATTATCCTGACATGCAATGGCCAAGCTAAAACATGATGAAACATAAGAAGCATGAAGCATAAACCATGGCCAAGAAAGCTAAATCATCTTTCTTTACTTTACTTGAGATCATCATAACAACACTTGTGTTCATTAGCTGTGGGTAAATAGCCTTAACCGACATATAGGACCATGTGAGCTATCAACAAAGAATCCGGTGTCTACCCTACACTGAAAGAGGGCCATCCTACTTGCCAAGGTAGGACCCTTTACTTAACTTGTAGCTTACGTGAATCCACTAGCTAGTGTCTATCATAGACCAACATCCTATGGGGGCACATAGGAATGGGATACGGAGATTGCTACTAGAAACCCGTCCTCTACTACGGGAGAGCTTTCATCTCAATATCCTCTCGGTGCTAAGCATATTTCCCACGGAATAGTTATTTATCATATTCATATTATTATCCGTGGAAAGGTACAACTAGGGTTACCAATCCAATCTAAAGTCATGTTTATAGACGTTTTATCTTTCATGGACTAGTCCAAGCTTACGTCTTTAGAATAGCTCCTTAAGAACATGGGTAATCACCTCTTTGTTCTTTTAATTCTTAGTGTGAGCATTACATGAGAAACCCTTTCACAACTCAACACAACATCATCATGTCATAACTTTGGTTCTTCACTCTCAACGCACCCTTAACTCATCATTTAATTCATATGAGACATGCATAAGTCCATAAGCTTCATCTTTACATAGTTCATCATGCTCATAATTCATGGATCATAGAGTTCATATGGGTTCATAAAAGTTCAACTTAAATCATGCAAATTCAATGCAAGCTCATGCTTAGAAAGTCATAATAAGACAATTTACCCAAACTTGAAGGAACTCACATAATAGAGGAAAAATCATGCTTTTGACTTGAATATACTAAATTTCATAAAGTCATCCTCAATTCATTCATAGCTTCATAGAGATTTCATAAAATTACTCAATTCATAGCTCAACTCACCAATCAAAGCATAGATTAGGAAATTGGACAGAAATAGCATGGGCTCATGGGGATTCATTCAATCATTACATCAAATCATATATTTCACGCTAATTCATACACTGAATTACTTTATCACGCTAGATCGTGCACTAGAAATCATAAAATCATCAATTGAAATCATAATTGCAGAACCCAAAAGAATTGATCAAAAACCCTAACTCAATTGGGGAAATTGAACCTTGAAAACCTTGAAGAAAGTTGACGACCCATTGGAGGGAATGGCTACAAATGGTGAACACTATCATACCTCAACAAAGCCCACAAGAAATTGATGAAAATTGATGGTCTTCAATGGAGGATCCTAGCTTTCTTCTTCCTTGAGTGTTGAGAAGATTTTCTTAGAGAGAGAAATATTTGAGAGAGGAGAATTTGGGAATGATTTAGAATGAGTAAAATTAGGCTTAGAAAATATATATAGGGTCTGGGTGAAGGGTATAACCAACTTAGATTAATAGTTAAACATTTAGGGAAAAGACCGAAAAGCCATTAATTAATAACTGTCGGGGTCCATCTATGGTCAGGACCTACGGTCCGTAGGTTAATCGATGGACTGTCCTGTACTTCCGTCATTTGATTTAGAGACTTCATTTGGGGCTGAAAATTTGGCTAAGTCTGGAAGAGACTTACGGAACCTACCTACTGACCGTCATTCAACTTATTGTCCGTAGGTGACCTCTGAAGTCATTGGCACCAGGTTGAAAAACTGTATTTTTATTTCTTGGAAAGCTCTGGGTATTACAATATCTCTCCCTTGGGAACATTCTTCCTCGAATGAGAATCAAGACATCATAAGGAGGGTAGAAGACAAGAAATGACAACCCAACCTAGAATGCAATCACATAATGCACATATCTAAGGAGGAAACATCAACTCTAAGCTAAAGCATATTCAACACATTATTTCATGAAGACTTTATGCAACTCATACTCAATGCACATAATCATATTAGACTCTTCATGAACATGCATAGTCAAGGAATCATGGAAATAACTAAGATCCATAAGGAACTAGGTACCTCAAGCTAGAGTAGGATCGAAAGGAAAGAGATGAGGATATCGGGACATCATATCGGCCTTGGCCTCCCAAGTAGCACCCTCAACTAATTGATTCCTCCAAAGAACTTTCACGGAAGAAACTTCCTTATTCCTTAACTTCCAGACTTGCCGGTCTAAAATCTCAATCGGAAACTCTTCATAGGAAAGACTATCCTTTATGTCAAGATTCTCTAATGGCACTATAGATGTCGGATCACCAACACACTTCTTCAACAATGAGACATGGAAAACCGGATGCACCGATGCCAAATCATTAGGCAAGTCAAGCTCATAAGCAACTTTACCAACACGTCTCAAAATCTGATATGTGCCTACATAACGGGGACTAAGGTTCCCTTTCAAATGTCATTACATCCTTCATGGCAGAAATTTTCAAGTAAACCCAATCATCAACATCGAATTCTAAATCTCTCCTTCTAACATCGGCATAGGACTTTTGTCAACTTTGGGCCCTTTTTAACCTTTCTCTAATAAGCCGAACTTTCTCCATAGCCTCATGCACCAACTTGAGGCCTATCAAAGCAACTTCACCAACCTCAAACCAACCTATAGGAGATCTGCACCTCCTACCATAGAGAGCCTCAAATGGAGCCATACCAATACTAGAATGGTAGCTATTATTATAAGCAAATTCAATCAAAAGGAAATGATCATCCCAAGTACCCTTGAAATCAATTACACAAGATCTCAACATATCCTCCAAAGTCTGGAAAGTACGCTCCGCTTGCCCATCTATTTGGGGATGAAAGGCAGTACTAAGCTTAACACGAGTACCAAGACCTTTTTGGAATGACTTCAAAAATTGAGAAGTGAATTGTGCACCACGATCGGAGATAATGGACAAAGGCACTCCATGCAACCTAACCATTTCCCTCAAATACAACTTAGCATAATCCTTCGCCAAATAAGAAGTCTTGACGGGAATGAAATGTGTTGATTTCGTCATTCGATCCATAATAACCCAAATCGAATCATATTGTCGCCGGGTGCGAGGTAAACCAACAATAAAATCCGTATTCACATCCTCCCACTTCCAAGTAGGAATACTAATATCTTGGGTCAAACCTCCCAGCTTTTGATGCTCAACCTTCACTTGTTGACAAATACAACACTTAGCCATAAATTTTGCAATATCTTTCTTCATTCCATTCCACCAATAGATCTCCCGCAAATCACAGTGCATCTTGGTAGCTCCCGGGTGGATGGAATATCGAGAACTATGTGCTTTTGATAAAATTTGTCCTTGTAAGTCATCTACATTGGGAACACACAAATGACCTTGATAACGAAGCTCACCATCTCCCCCTTGGGAGAAAGCCTCAATGAACTTCTTTAGCACCGCTTCCTTTAATTCAACCAAGTTAGGATCAAGATCTTGTTTAGCCTTTACATCATGCACAAAAGATGATTCGAACCCATTGTGAACCATAACACCACCTTTAGCAGAATCAACCAACCGAACACCCAATCGGGCTAATCTATGAACTTCACGAACCAATTCTTTCTTATCATCCTCAACATGAGAAACACTACCCATAGACAATCGACTAAGAGCATCCGCCACCACATTAGCCTTATCGGGTAGGTAGAGAACACTTATATCATACTCTTTTAACAACTCAAGCCACCTTCTTTGGCGGAGATTCAAATCTTTCTGTTTAAACACATATTGTAAACTCTTATGGTCGGTAAAGACATCCACATGTACCCCATATAAATAATGCCGCCATATTTTCAAAGAAAACACAACATCTGCTAATTCCAAGTCATGAGTAGGATAGTTCTTTTCATGCACCTTGAGTTGTCTTGAAGCATAAGCAATAACTTTCCCATTTTCTATAAGAACACATCCCAACCAAATTCTCGAGGCATCATAATAAACTACAAAACCATCGGATCCTTCCGGTAGGGTCAATATTAGAGCCGAAGTAAGTCTATCTTTCAATGCTTGGAAACTCTTCTCACATCCCTCGGTCCATATGAATTTAACCTTCTTTTGAGTCAAAGCCGTCAATGGAGAAGCAATAGAAGAAAATCCTTCAACAAACCTCCTATAATAACTGGATAAGCCCAAGAAACTATGGATATCCAGAGGTGATAGAGGTGTAGGCCAATTCTTAACCGCATCCGTCTTCTTAGGATCTACCTCAATACCTTTACCGGAGACAATGTGACCAAGAAAAGCCACGGATCTTAGCCAAAACTCACATTTACTAAACTTCGCAAAGAGTTGTTAGTCCTTGAGGACTTGCAATACAATCCTCAAATGATTAGCATACTCATCCTCATTCCTTGAGTAGATCAAGATATCATCAATAAACACAATCACGAACACGTCAAGGTATTGTTTGAACACCCTATTCATCAAGTCCATAAATACGGCCGGAGCATTTGTCAATCCAAATGACATTACCAAGAACTCGTAGTGACGATATCTAGTTCGGAAAGCCATTTTCGGAATATCATCCTCTTTCACCCTTAATTGGTGATAGCCCGAATGAAGGTCGATCTTAGGAAAATTACTAGCCCCTTGAAGTTGATCAAACAAGTCATCTATCCTTGGAAAAGGATACTTATTCTTAATGGTAATCTTGTTCAATTGGCGGTAGTCAATGCACATACAGAGTGAACCATATTTCTTTCTCACGAACAAGACCGGAGCACCCCATGGAGAAACACTTGGTCAGATGAAACCCTTATCCAACAAGTCTTTTAATTGCTCCTTTAGTTCCTTAAGTTCCGCCACCATTCAATATGGAGGAATAGAAATAGGTTGCGTATTCGAAAGAAGATCAATGCCGAAGTCTATTTCCCTTTCGGGAGGAATACTGGGTAAATCATCGGGAAACACTTTCGAAAACTCATTAACAACGGGGACTGACTCAAGAGTAGGGGTTTCGGAATCTATGTCCCTCACCCTAACAAGATGGTATATGCAACCCTTAGAGATCATCTTTCTAGCTTTTAGGTATGAAACAAATTGACCTCTAAACATAGAATTTCCCCCCTTCCACTCTAGGATAGGCTCATTCGGGAATTAAAATTTGACCATTCGGGTCCTACAATCAATAGAAGCATAACAATAATGTAATCAATCCATCCGAAGAATAACATCAAAATCTAACATATCAAGCTCTACAAGATCAACTTGAGTGACTCTATGGGATAAGGAGACGGGACAATTTCTATAGACTCTTTTAGTCATGATAGATTCACCAATCGGAGTGGAGACATGAAAAGGATCTAGCTACACATCCGGAACAACATCAAACCTCATAGCCACATATGGTGTCACAAAAAACAAGGTATCACCGAGATCAAGCAAAGCATAAATATCAAACTGAAAAACTTTCAATATATCGGTAACCACATCGGGAGAGCTCTCTTGCTCATGACGAGCTTGAAGTGCATAGAATCAGTTTTGCTTAGGAGCATTCGAACCCGAACAACTAGGTGGAGCTTGCTTACTCTCTCTTCCCTTAGCCGCGAGAGATGGACAATCCCTCATCTTGTGACCACTCTTTCTACAACCGTAACAACCATCTGTATCGGCTAAACATTTTCCCTCATGCTTCCTCCCACACCAAGTACAAGTAGTCGATGAGAAGCCACTACTATTTCCTCCTTGAGGCTTAGGGTTAGGCACCCTATCTTTGTTGAACTTAGGAGGAGCATTGGAAGGACCTTGATTAGAGAACCTTTGAATGTGAAAAGTTACCATGACCGGTCCTAACCCTTTTGGTTTCTCTAGACCTCTCCTTGAGCTTTTCTTCCTCTATTTGTTGAGCATACACCATGAGACGAGAAATATCCATGTCATTTACAAGCATAGCGGTGTGGCACTCTTTAACCAACATTTCGAATACTCCCGAAACAAACTTACTCATTCTTGCCCTAGGATCGGCAACTATCAAAGGAAAATATCGAGACAATTGTGTGAACTTCAAAGCATACTCTTTCACACTCATGTTCCCTTGATAAAGGTTGATGAACTCAAGCACCCTTGCCTCCCTCATCGCAAGGGGAAAGAACCAATCAAGGAAAGCAACCTTGTATTTCTCCCAATCAAGAGGACCCTCATTAACCGCCCTCTCACTCTTCCATTGGTTGAACCAAATTTGAGCAACACCATTGAGTTGATTAGTGGCCAACTCCACCTTTTCCTTCGGCGTCACACCCATAATCATCAACACCTTGTACACTTCATCAATGAATTCTTGGGGATCTTCCTCAACCTTAGAGCCATGACACTTCGGAGGGTTCATTCTAGTGAAGTCCCTCACTCTTGATGTCGTCGTACTCACATTTGGGTTCACAGGAGCCACAACCTCTGTATTTTCTTGAGCCATCACGGCTTGAGCCAAAACTTGAAAAGTAGCCCTAAACTCCGCATTAGTCACTTGTTTGGCCAAAGGGTGGTCGGCCGGAACTTGAGGAGCTTGAGGAGGAGGTTCTTGTTCCACATTCTCTCCCACATTCCTTCTAGCGTAAGCTCTTCGAGTCGCCATATCCTGAAATGCATAGGATAGGGATTAGGTGAAAGAGAGTTAAACTCTATGGCACGACTTAGAAGTAACAAAAGAAGTGGAATTTCTTAAATGTCTTATAGCCTTTCATTCATAAATGTGGCGCGCTTCATATTCATGAACAAGACTCTACTTGACGCGGCTTATGAGACATCCTAGGATCTTTCGAAAACCTTGTGCTCTGAATACCAAGTTTGTCACAACCCAAGGTACCCCCTAGACGTGACATGGCATACAAGACCCCGAAAGGCCTCATTCGAGCCACTTAGCATACATACATACAAGATCATAGAGATTATGAGTTCAAAAAAGTTTTTCATATCAAAGCTTTTTAAGAAAATAATGGAAATCTACATCTCATGTCTCAAAGGCAATCTAATATAGAGAAATAAGTTTGGGATGTAACCCAATACAACATCCGAAATGAAATAACATGTAATTAAGAACAACTAGGCTATGTCCTCGGATGGATGAGGACTCACCAAGTCTTCTATCAATCATCTACTAAGCTCTAGCCACGAGTGGATGGTGAATCGCTAAATCCTACATCAAAGAAGTTAATGTGGGCAAGAGTATGCGTTACTACAATCAACTACCAAGTATGATAGCAATGCACATAAAACAATTAAAACATGCTAGAATGAGACATTATCATGACATGTAATGGCCAAGCTAAAACATGATAAAACATAAGTAGCATGAAGCATAAACCATTGCCAAGCAAGCTAAATCATCTTTCTTTACTTTACTTGAGATCATCATAACAACACTTGTGTTCATTAGTTGTAAGGAAGTAGCCTTAACCGACATATAAGACCGTGTGAGCTAACAACATGGAATCCGGTGTCTACCCTACACCGAAAGAGGGCCATCCTACTCGCCAAGGTAGGACCCTTTACTTAACTTGTCACTTACGTGGATCCACTGCTAGTGTCTATTATAGACCAACATCCTATGGGGGCACATAGGTATGGGATAAGGAGTTTGCTACTAGAAACCCGGCCTTTACTACGGGAGAGCTTCCATCTCAATATCCTCTCGGTGCTTAGCATATTTCTCACGGAATAGTTATTTATCATATTCATATCATCATCCATGGAAAGGTACAACTAGGGTTGCCAATCCAAGCTAAAATCATGTTTATAGAAGTTTCATCTTCCATGGACTAGTCCAAGCTTACGTCTTTAGAATAGCTCCTTAAGAACATGGGTAATCACCTCTTTGTTCTTTTAATTTTTAGTGTGAGCATTACATGAGAAACCCTTTCACAACTCAACACAACATCATCATGTCATAACTTTAGTACTTCACTCTCAAAGGACCCTTAAATCATCATTTAATTCATATGAGACATGCATAAATCCATATTCTTCACCTTTACATAGTTCATCATGCTCATAATTCATGGATCATTGAGTTCATATGGGTTCATAAAAGTTCAACTTAAATCATGCAATTCAATGCAAGCTCATGCTTAGAAAGTCATAAATAAGACAATTTACCCATAGTTGAAGGAACACACAAAATAGAGGAAAAATCATGCTTTTGACTTGAATATACTAAATTTCATTAAGTCATCCTCAATTCATTCATAATTCATGCATAGCTTCATAGAGATTTCATAAAATTACTCAATTCATAGCTCAACCCACCAATCAAAGCATAGATTAGGAAATTGGAGAGAAATAGCATGGGTTCATGGGGATTCATTCAGTCTTTACATCAAATCATATAATTCATGCTAATTCGTGCACTAAATTACTTTATCACGCTAGATCGTGCATTAGAAATCATAAAATCAACAATTGAAATTATAATTGAAGAACCCATAAGAATTGATCAAAAACCCTAAATCAATTGGGGAAATTTAACCTTGAAAACCTTGAAGGAGGTTGAGGACCCATTGGAGAAAAGGGCTCCAAATTGTGAACACTATCATACCTCAACAAAACCCACAAGAAATTGATGAAAATTGATGGTTTTCAATGGAGGATCCTAGCTTTCTTCTTCCTTGAGAGTTGAGAGGATTTTCTTAGAGAGAGAAATATTTGAGAGAGGAGAATTTGGGAATTATTTAGAATGAGTGAAATTAGTCTTGGAAAATATATATAGGGTCTGAGTTAAAGGTATAAACGACTTAGATTAATAGTTAAACATTTAGGAAAAAGACCAAAAAGCCCTTAATTAATAACTGTCTGGGTCCATCTACGGTCAGGACGACGACCCGTCATGTTGCTTCGTAGGTCAAGGTTCAGAAACATGAAAATCCTGAAAGTCCACAGTGCCAACGACGGTTCCCACCTACGGCTCGTCATTCCACCTACAGTTCGTAGGTGACCTCCGTAGTCACTGGCACCAGGTTGAAAAACTGTATTTTTATTTCTTGGAAAGCTCTGGGTATTACAATTACATTTTTATTTAGGTACACTTTCTATTTATGGCATTCCACCTCTTGCTTGTTTTTTATCAAAAAATAAAATTCTTAATGATAGTTGGTTGTATTCGTCAATTTTCAGTAAAGTAAATGAAGGGAAAAAATGGGGTTGAAGTGAAGATACAGGAAATAAATAAAGGAGAAGGTTGTTAACGATAAAAATGTTGAATATTAACATTAAAAAAAATTTCTCACACTCTTTGCTTTAAAAGGTGAGTAATATCTCACCAATCTATTCAGTTAACATTTTGTGTTTAAACGATACATGAAAAATAAAGTTGAAAATGTTAAAATGAACAAGATTGAGTTGGAATGTAAAAATAAAATTTAAGAACAAGTTAAAAGGATTGTATATGTAGTTGGCCTAAATAAAATTGAGTAAATACAACAAATTCCAACCCCCCCGGCAGCAAAATTTACTTTAGCACTTTAACTTTACGGCCATTTAAATATCCCCCTTAACAACTTTCAAGTGATTTTTGTTCAACCTTCTTATGAGCAGCCAAATCTTGTTATTGCCAATGTAATTCACACGTTGATATGTCAGTACCACATCAATTTCATGTCAGTACCACATCAAAGTTCTACTATTTTTTTAATTTCAAATATTTTTTATTAATAATATTTCGTAATAATTAATTCCTCATTAAATATTAAAATACTTAAAATAACTAAATCTTTTCTAACATTAAAACCCACCCACTTTTGTGCTCAAAATCTGTCGGAGATTCAAACTTCGCCACATTTTCAAACTTTCAATCTCTTTTCTATTAAACAAACTCAATTATATCTCCTAAACAACATATTTACATCAAACAAACGTCCCTCAAAGATTGAAAGTTTCTTTTTTGAAGAAAAATTGTTAATTTTTCTGTGAGCGCTTTTTTCCAATGAGTTTGGACAAAGAATCAATGGTTCATTTTTGGACAACAACATCTTTTATTTTTCAGTGAAAATCGATGTTTTCTTCAATAATTTTTTGAGTTGGTAGTCTTGCAATTTTTGGTACCGAAAACGAATTGTCGAAAATAACATTGGCGAACTTAACGTCAAATTTCCTATAAAAAACAACGAAACGATTTAAAAAGTGAAAAAAGGGGAGAATATAATGGTTGAGGAGCAGTTAGGGACTTGGGATGAATAGTTTGTCGAGATGGTGTTTGTGCCTGGAATTAGAAGAGAAAATTAAGAAAGTGAAAACAAAGAAAAGAGAAAGAGAAAAGAAATAATTTACAAAAAAGCTAAAATTTTAAATGATAAGGGGATATTATGAAAATTATATATCATCCAATTAAAAGGCGACACGTGTATAATTTGAATCAATGGTTATGCTTTTATTCTCTCCTTACACGTTGTTTGGAGGTATATTGTCACGTCTGTAGATATTGAAATTTTGTAGGACTTTACAAGACGTGTTTAATTCGAGTTGGGACTCTACAAGGTATGTTCAATTCCAATTAGAATTATTGGAGGCTACTCAACCCTAAACCCTAATTCATGCATATATAAAGGGTATTATATTCCTTTGAAAAGCATCACAATTATCTCACAGTAAAATCATAGAATTCTTAAAGATCAATATCTCGAATTATGAAGATCAAGTCCAAATCATCCTAGTTCGAGAAATACGCCACTAACAGCCCTCGAATTATGTAAATCAAGTCCAAATCATCCAAGTTCGGGAAATACACCACTAACGATCCTCGAATTACAGATAAATCTAAAGAGAGAAAAATCAAGGGTGAAATAGAATTGTACCCATATTGATTTATCAATAAAATATCTTTATTTGCTCATATTTTATTTATTGTTGATTTATTTTCCATATATTTAAAATATGTTGCAAACAAATTGGCATGCCCAGTGAGACCAAATCTGCCCTTCATCTCTTCTCTCAAAAATTAACTCCTTAAATCCGAAGCCATAAAATTGCAAAGGTGGAAGAATGAGTACTTCAAGCCTTGTCTGTGAGTTTCATCAAGCCTACACTTTGACAAGCCTTGAAGCAAGGGGCATGTAACACCTCGAGTTTTGAGAAGCGTTAAAGAAAGATTCATACAAGTCAACCATCAGTTTTTAGTTTTGGGTCAACTTCAAACGACCATATCTTTTAGCACATAAAGAATTAGGTGGCCCATGACCTATCAAATCGAAGTTCTTTGAGTCCTCTTTCCAACGCCACCATTTGCTAAATTTTGAGCTCAGAGTAAAAAGTTATTCCCATTTGAGTGAAGCCTCTCTATTTAAGGCACATCATTAGTTTTAGAAAAGGGTATTTTGGTCTTTTCCTTTTTCCCACTAGGCTTAGAACATTTTTTCTCACCCAATTAAGGTTGTAATCATATTCTAAATCACCTATTCACGTTCCTAAACACTTAGGGATTTAGAGTGAGGTTTCAAGAGGAGAAAAAGGGCTAAGTTCAAGCATTCTTCAAGATTTGTGGAATTCGACAAGAACTTCATTCTTTACAGGTATGTAAGGCTTCTCACAGTGTTGGACTTGTTCGTCTTCATGCCATACATCTAATTCATCCATGAATTCATCCGTGGGATCGTTATATTAAGAGATTCTTGAGTAGTTCTTGATTTTAGTTTCATTATTTAACACTGGAGGTTTTGAGTTGCTTGGGTTGAGGATCTTAAGTATGAGTTGTAATTCTTGAAAGGGATTGTATGAAATTTCTATGAATTCATGTTGGGTTGGAGAATCAAAAAGAGTTTAGAAGGAATCACTCAATTCTAGATGTGTGAGAACCCTAAATTGAGTAGAAAAATTCGTCGAATTTTCTAAGTGGGGGCCTGGGGCGGCGCGCAACCATAGCGCCGCGCGGAAAGAGCTAACTTTAGTAGTTCAGGCCCTGGGGCAACGCGCCAGCATTGCGCCAAGGCTTGACCTTTGAAGTTCAAGCCCTGGGGCGATGCGCCAGCAGTATGCCAGGGCGGCCTAGTCCATTTTCTTTCCATGCTTCTTTCCGAACATGTTTCTTTGAATTGTGACAACGTTCTTTTCTTTGTCATAGCTCCTAAAGGCTCCATTAATCCTTGAGAGATCCTACATATCCTAATCACATGTCTTAATTTACATTCCAAATTAAAGTAAGTTTAAGAGTAAAGTTTAACAGCTCTATTTTCATTTAAAAAACACTAAGAGATTTTAGTTGTTATATATATATATACCTATATATATTTTGGGCTTGATAGATAAGTTCATCAGTGCATGTTTCAAGGATTCAAGCATGTCTAAACTTTTGAAAAGTACTTCAGTAAAGTAAAAAGTCCCTTCTTTGTATAGGGTGAATTGAGCATAAAGTTATATTGATCATTTGGGAGTAGTATCGAGTACCGAATTGGGTTAGAGTCTTTTATAACTCAAAAGTCCCATAAAACTACGTTGCCAGTATAGGATATGATAGAATTGATTCTTCATACGACTCCTCATTGCCTTTGAGAAGGTCTACTAGATAGATCCATAGTCATAATATCATCGTATACCCCGGCAAGGTTTAAGATGACCCTTGCAACGTGGGTGAAATTTTTTATCATTGCTGACTCATAATAATGGATGTCGTTTAGAGAAACTCCCCATAATTTAAGTATGTTATTTTTTATATTGCTTTTATTACATATCTTATTGTAAAGCTTAGGTTTTTATGTCGTATTCATGTATTGATATATTGTTGTGTTGCTCTTAGTCATTTAGTTAAGTTATCTTTTAATCTGGCCCTTCTACATACTTGTACATTCAGTGTACTGACGTCATTCGACCTGCATCTTTTATGATGCGGATACAGGTGTCCAAGATTATCAACAGGCATTCCGTTGAGATCACCTTACACTCGAAGACAATATTTGGTGAGGGCTCCTTGCTTTTGGGAGACTCCATTTTCATTTTGTTTTAGTAGTATTTGAGGTGTCGTGGGTCTTGTCCCGACATTTATCTTGTGTTGTTAGAGACTTCATAGACAGGCATAGTTAGATGTTTCCATGGTATCTCAAGACGTTTATTTAACTTATGACTTATGCTAAGTATTTCAAAACAGTGATTTAAGACTTTTCTCTAAATGTCTAAATGCTCATCTATTTAAGCTTTCGCATATCTTTTAGAGACATGTGATGTCATAGTAAGCTAGGCCAAGGGTTTTCTTGGGGATCAGAAATGGTTATCGAGTGCCAGCCATGCCCTAGGGTTAGACTCAGGGTGTGACCGACTTGTATCAGAGCACAGAGTTCAAGAGTACTAGGGTGTCTTTGAAGCCGTGTCTATAGAGTCCTTATTATCGGTGTGAAGTACGTCGTATCTACAATTAAGAGGCTACGACATTTAGGAACTTTCACTTTCTTCCTACTCCTGTTTGTGATAGAGTTCAACTCTATGAAAGTTTCCTCTAACTCGTGTTTACACGTGTCTTTTCAGATTGTGCCTCCACGAGTTGCTGTTCGAGGATGTCCTGCTCAGAGGAATGTGAATCCTCAAGGTCAAGAAGTTCCTAATCCACCAAAAGTGCAACCGCCTCAGGGAGATGTCACCAATGTTGAGTTTAGGAATGCAATTCAGATGTTGACTCAAGTGGTGACAGCACATGTTGGTCACCAAAGAGCCGGACATTAGGATGGGAATGATGCATCAAAAGTCTGAGAATTTATGACAATGAGTCCCCTGGAGTTCACCGGGTCGAAGCTCAATGAGGATCCAGAGAACTTTTTGGATGAACATCAGAAGGTGTTTGAGGTCATGCATATTGCCGATGCTGAGCGTGTGGAGTTGGCTACATACCAGCTCATATGGTATGTTCAGTGGATGAAGAACAGGGCAGAAAAGGCACCACCTTTGAGTTGGGCTGTGTTTGAGGATGCTTTCTTGGGGCGCTTCTTTCCCCGAGAGCTAAGGGAAATAAAGGTAGGAGAGTTCCTTAATCTAAAGAAGGAATCTATGGGTGTACAAGAGTACAGCCTCAAGTTCACTCAACAATCCCGCTACGCTCCAGAAATGGTGGCTGATATGAGGAGCAGGATGAGTTTGTTTGTGTCTGGACTATCCCACTTGTCAAGTAAGGAAGGTAAGACGGCTATGTTGATAGGAGACATGGAAATAACCAGGCTCATGATCCATGTGCAGCAGGTCGAGGAGGACAAGCTGAAAAATAGGGAAGAGTTTCGTAGTAAGAGGGTTAAGACAACAAATCATGAGTCCGGCCAGCAGAAGATCAGAAATGTAAACCGGTCCTCCTTTCAACAAAGGTCACATAGACCTGCTCCATCGTCAGCTAGTGCGCCTGAACCATGGAACATGAATGATTAGAAAAACTAGAACTCCTACAATTTCAGAGCTCAAGGTTCTTAGTCGCAAGACAGTGTGGCATAAGGGTTCACTCGCAACCCACCCTATGGTAAGTGTGGTAAGCTTCATCCTAGAGAATTTCATGTTTGTGCTGATGGTTGCTACAAGTCTGGAAGGACGGGTAACTTTTCTAGGGAATGCCCTAAGAACAGGTAGGGTAATAGGGACAATAAAGCCCAATCTTCTCCAGCAGCTCCAAAAGATAGAAATACCCAGAGTGGAGTTACTTCTGGGACAGGGGGGTACAAACCATCTGTATGCTATAGCTTGTCACCAGGATCAGGAGAACTCACCAGATGTTGTCACGGTTATGCTTAAAGTCTTTAATTTTGACGTTTATGCCTTGCTGGATCTCGGTGTGAGTTTGTCTTTTGTGACTCCTTATGTAGCTATGAAGTTTGACATTTCCCCCGAACAACTTCTTTAGCCTTTCAGTATTTCCACCCCTGTTAGTGAGTTTATTCTAGCAAAAAGAGTCTATCGTGATTGTACCATCTCTGTCAATCACAAGGACACCATGGCTGACTTAGTCGAGCTAGACATGGTGGACTTTGATTTTATTCTGGGTATGGACTGGCTTCATACTTGTTATGCCTCAGTCAATTGTAGAACTCTAGTAGTCAAGTTTCTGTTTCCTAATGAGCCAATATTAGAGTGGTGGAGTAGTTCAGAAGTGCTTAAGGGTCGTTTCATTTCATACCTTAAGGCCAGGAAGTTAGTTTCTAAGGGGTGCATCTATCACTTGGTCCGAGTTAATGACTCTAGTATTGAGACACCGCCTATTCAGTCAGTTCCAGTTGTGAGTGAGTTTCTAGAGGTCTTTCCAGATGATCTTCTCGGAGTCTCTCTTGAGAGAGAAATAGACTTCGGAATAAATATTCTTCGTGATACTCAACCTATCTCTATTTCGCCATATAAAATGGCTCCAGCTGAGTTAAAATAGTTAAAAGAGCAGTTGAGAGATCTTTTTGATAAGGGTTTTGTTCTACCTAGTGTCTCACCTTGAGACGCTCCAGTCTTATTCATAAGGAAGAAAGATGGTTCCCTTAGGATGTGTATTGATTATCACCAATTGTACAACGTTACCATAAAGAATAAATATCCTCTTCCGAGAATTGATGATATTTTTGATCAACTTCACATGCCACTTATTTCTCTAAGATAGACCTTAGATTTGGCTATCATCAGTTGAAAGTGAGAGAAAGTAACATCCCGAAGACAACATTCAGGACCTGTTATAGTCATTACGAGTTCCTTGTTATGTCCTTTGGTTTGACTAACGCTCTTGCAACATTCATGGATCTTATGAACAGAGTATTTAAGCCATATCTAGACATGTTTGTTATCATGTTCATTGATGACATATTGATTTATTCGAGGAATGAGGAGGACCATGCTAGTCACCTCAGAATTGTCCTAAAAACTCTCAAGGATCGAGAATTATATGCCACATTTTCTAAGTGTGAATTTTGGCTCGAATCTGTGGCATTCTTAGGCCACATTGTGTCTGGAAAAGGAATTAGATTCGACACTCAAAAGATTGAGGCAGTGCAGAATTGGCCCACACCCACGTCTCCAACTGATATAAAGAGTTTCTTGGGGTTGGTTGGTTACTACAGAAGGTTCATCGAGGGGTTCTCATCTATTTCTCCCTCATTGACTAAGTTGACTCAGGAAATTGTTAAGTTTCAATGGTCTGAAGCTTGTTAGAAAAGCTTTCAGGAATTGAAAACTTGATTAACCACTGCTCTAGTGTAGACCTTACTAGAGGGTACAAAGGCTTTGTCTTTATTGTGATGCATCCAGAGTTGGACTTCGTTGTGTATTAACGCAGAATGGTAAGATCATACACTATGCCTCAAGAAAGCTTAAAATTCACGAGAGGAACTACCCGACTCATGATCTCGAGATGGCAGCAATAGTTTTTGCTCTCAAAATATGGTGTCACTATCTCTACGGTATTCATGTGGATGTGTTCACCGATCACAAGAGCCTCCAGTATGTTTTCAGTCAGAAGGAGCATAATCTCAAACAAAGGAGGTGGTTAGAGTTGCTCAAGGATTACGATATGAGTATCCTTTATCGCCTAGGTAAGTTTAATGTTGTTGCTAGTGCTTTGAACAGGTTGTCCATGGGGAGTACTGCTCATGTTGAGAAAGGCAAAGAAGGAACTGGCTGAGGAAGTTCACGTACTTCCCTATTTTGGAGTCCGTTTGCTAGATTCCAGTGAAGGTGGAGTGGTTGTAATGAATGGAGTTGAGTCTTCATTAGTGGTAGAGGTAAAGGAGAAGCAAGACAAAGACCCCATTTTGCTTGAATTGAAGGCAAATGTGCATAAGCAGAAGTGATGGCTTTTGTACAAGGGGGAGATGGTGTGTTGAGATATCAAGGAAGGTTTTGTGTTCCAAAGGTGGATGATCTCCAAGAGAGGATCATGGAAGAAGCTCACAGTTCTAGATATTCGATCCATCCGGGTTCCACAAAGATGTATACTTAAGGGAAGTCTATTGGTGGAGTAGTATGAAGAGGTGTATTGTAGAGTTTGTCGCTAAGTGCCCAAATTGCTAGCAAGTCAAGGCTGAGCATCAAAGGCCATGTGGTGTGGCTTAGAATATACCTCATTCTAGAATGGAAGTGGGAGATGATTAATATGGACTTCATTACGGGTTTATCGCGATCTCGCAGGCAGCATGATTCCATTTGGGTGTGGATAGGATGACCAAATCTGCACACTTCGTACCACTAAAGACTACCAATACAGTAGAACAATATGCAAACCTATACATTCGTGAGATAGTTTGACTGCATAGAGTTCTCTTGTCTATCATCTCAGATAGGGGTGCTCAATTTACCGCGCAGTTTTTGAAGTTATTTCAGAAAGGTTTGGGTACGAAGTTGAACCTTAGTACTGCTTTTCATCCTCATACTTATGGTCAAACAGAGCGCATAATTCAAACCTTAAAGGAAATGTTGAGAGCTTGTGTTCTAGATTTCAAAGGTAATTGGGATAACCACTTGCCTCTTATCGAGTTCGCATACAATAATAGTTACCATTCCGGCATTCAGATGGCTCTATATGAGACTCTATATAGGAGAACGTGTAGATCTTCCATTGGCTGGCTTGAGGTTGGTGAAGCTGAGTTGATAGGACTAGATTTGGTTCATCAAGCCATGGAGAAGGTGAATACAATTCAAGGGAGATTGAAAACAACGCAGAGTCCTTAGAAATCCTATACAAATGTTAGGAGATGAGATTTGGAGTTTGAGGTTGATGATTGGGTCTATCTGATAGTTTCACCCATGAAGGGTGTTATGAGGTTTGGTAAAAAAGGGAAGCTCAGTCCCCGATACATTGGTCCTTACAGATATCTAAGAGAGTTGGCAATGTAGCTTATGAGTTGGAGCTACCGTCAGAGTTAGCAGCAATCCATCTGGTATTTCACATCTCTATGCTTAAGAAGTGTTTGGGTGATCCTTCACTTATTGTACCTACCAAGAATATTGGTACCAAGGACAACCTATCTTATGAGGAGATCCCCATTCAAATTCTTGACCGTTAGGTTCGTAAGTTGAGAACCAAAGAAGTTGCATCAGTCAACGTCTTATGGAGGAATCAATTTTTTGAGGAAGCTACTTGGGAGGCTAAAGAGGATCTAAAGAAGAGATACCCTCACGTCATTCCTGTTTAATCAGTTCCAGAGTAAGGCACTAACTCTTCGTAAAGTACTCTTTAAGTTAATACAGTGAGTTTATGCAAGTTGTATGTTTTGTACTTGAGTTGGGTTGTTAGACACTTCCCACCCCAGTTGTTCCTAGCTTAATTTCATTCGAGGACAAAATTCCCCAAGAGGGAGATATTGTAACACCTTGGGTTTCGAAAAGCGTTAAAGAAAACTTCATACAAGTCAACCATCAGTTTTTAGTTTTGGGTCAACTTCAAATGACTATATCTTTTAGCTCATAAAGAATTAGGTGGCCCGTGAGCTATTAAATCAAAGGTTTTTGAGTCCTCTTTCCAATGTCGGGATGTTTCCTAAATTTTGAGGTCGGAGTAAAAAGTTATGCCTTTTTGAGTGAAGCCTCTCTATTTAAGGCACATCATTCGTTTTAGAAAAGGGTATTTTTGTCTTTTCCTCTTTCCCACTAGGCTTAGAATGTTTTTCTGACCCAATTAAGGGTGTAATCAGATTCTAAATCACCTATTCACGTTCATAAACACTTAGGGATTTAGAGAGAGGTTTCAAGAGGAGAAAAAGGGCTAAGTTCAAGCGTTCTCCAAGATTTGTGGAATTCACCAAGAACTTTGTTCTTTCTAGATATGTAAGGCTTCTCACTCTGTTGGACTTGTTCGTCCTCATGCCATACATCTAATTCATCCATGAATTCGTCCGTGAAATCGTTATATTTAGAGATTCTTGAGTAGTTCTTGATTTTAGTTTCATTCTTTAACAATGGAGGTTTTGAGTTTCCTGGGTTGAGAATCTTAAGTATGAGTTGTGATTCTTGAAAGAAATTGTATGAAATTTCTATGAATTTGTGTTGGGTTTGAGAATCAAGAAGAGTTTAGAAGGAATCACTCAATTATAGTCGAGTTAGGACGCTAAATTTAGTAGAAAAATTCATCTAATTTTCTAGGTAAGGGCCTAGGGCGGCGCGCCACCATCTTGCTAAGGCCTGACTTCAGTAGTTCAGGCCCTGGGGCGACGCGCCACCAGTGCACCAAGGCCTGATCTCTGAAGTTCAGGCCTTGGGGCGACGCGACAGCAGAACGCAAGGGTCGCCTAGTCCCTTTTCTTTCCGAAGATGTTCCTTTGAATCGTGACTATGTTCTCTTATTTGTATTAGCTCCTAAAGGCTCCATTAATCCTTGAGAGATCCTACATGTTCTAATCACATGTCTTAATTTACATTCCAAATTAAAGTAAGTTTAAGAGTAAAGTTTAAAAGCTCTATTTTCATAAAAAATTATCCAAGAGCTTTCAGTTGTTAAATATATATATATATATATATATATATATATACCTATATCGATTTTGGGCTTGAAAGATAAGTACATAAGGACATGTTTCAAGGATGCAAGTATGTCTAAAGTTTTGAAAAGTACTTTAGTAAAATAAAAGGTCCCTTCTTTGTACAGGGTGAATTCTACATAAGGTTATATTGATTATTTTGGGAGTAGTATCGAGCACCGAATTGGGTTAGAGTATTTTATAACTCAAAAGTCCTATAAAACTACATAGCAAGCGTAGGATAGGATATCATTGATTCTTCATGCGACTCCTCACTACCTCTGAGAAGGCCTACTAGATGGATCCACAGTCACAAGATCATCCTATACCTCGGCAACGTATAAGATGGCCCTTGCAACGTGGGCGAAATGTTGTATCATTGCTAGGCACACAACAATGGCTATCGATTAGAGAAATTCCCCACAAGTAAAATATGTTATTTTTCATATTGCTTTTATTGCTTATCTTATTGTAAAGCTTAAAGAATTTTCATTCTTATTCATGTATTGATATATTGTTGAGTTGCTCTGAGTCATTCAGTTCAGTTATCGTTTAATCTGGCCCAATTACATACTTGTACATTCAATGTACTGACGTCATTCGACCTGCATCTTTTATGATACAGATACATGTATCCAAAATTATCAACAGGCTTTCCGTTGAGATCACCTTACACTCGAAGACAGTATTTGGTGAGGGCTCCTTGCTTTCGGGAGACTCCATTTTCATTTAATTTTAGTAGTATTTGAGGTGCCGTGGGTCTTGTCTCGACATCTATCTTGTGCTGTTAGAGGCTACATAAACATGCATAGTTAGATGTTTCCATGGTTTCTCAGGATGTTTATTTAACTTATGACTTATGCCAAGTATTTCAAGACAGTGATTTAAGACTTTCTCTAAATGTCTAAATGCTCATCTATTTAAGCTTCCTCATATCTTTTAGAGTCATGTAATGTCATAGTAAACCAGGCCAAGGGATCGCTTGAGGATCAGAAATGGTTCTCGAGTGTCGGCCATATACGACATTTGTAGATATTGAAATTTTGTGGGACTCTACAAGACGTGTTAAATTCGAGTTGGGACTCTACAAGGTTTCTTCAATTCCAATTAGAATTATTGGAGACTACTCAACCCTAAACCCTAATTCATGCCTATTTAAATGGTATTATATTCTTTTGAAAAGACATCTCAAATATCTCATAATAAAATCTTAGTATTCATAAAAATCAATATCTCGAATTATGAAGATGAAGCCCAAATCATCCTAGTTCGAAAAATACGCCACCAACGGCCCTCGAATTATGGAAATCAAGTCCAAATCATCCATGTTTGAGAAATGCACCACTAACGGCTCTCGAATTATGGTGAAATCTAAAGAGAGAGAAGAATTGGTTCTTCATATTTTAATTGTGATTGCGATGTATTTTTCTTTCACTTTAAAATTTGGTGCAAACCAATTGTCACGCCCATTGGGACCAAATCTACCCTTCATATCTTCTCTCACAAATTAAATCCTCAAATCTAAAGCCACAAAATTGCAAAGGTGGAAAAATGAGTACTTCAAGCCTCGTCTTTGAGTTACATCAAGTCTACACTCCGACAAACCTTGAAGCAGAGGGCATTTGTAGTCATTGAAATTTTGTGGGACTCTACAAGACATGTTCAATTTGAGTTGGGACTTTACAAGGTGTGTTCAATTCCAATTAGAACTCTTGGAGGCTACTTAACCCTAAAACCTAATTCATGCCCGTATGAAGGGTATTATATTCCTTTGAAAAGACATCTCAAATATATCATAATAAAATCTTAATATTCAAAAATATCAATATCTCGAATTATGAAGTCAAGCCCAAATCATCCTAGTTCGAGAAATACGCCACTAATGGCCCTCGAATTATGGAAATTAAGTCTAAATCATCCAAGTTTGGGAAATACACCACTAACGGCCCTAATTACGGAGAAATCTAAAGAGAGAGAAGAATCAAGGGAGGAACAGAATTGTACCCATATTGATTTATGAATAAAATATCCTTGTTTCTTCAAATTTTATGTATGGCTGATTTTTTCCATATATTTAAAATTTGTTGCAAAAAGTGTCAATTGTTAAGGAGGTACTAATTTCATTTTATTCTTGTTAAGGGGGTAAAGAAACGTCTATAGGTTAAATTGCAAAAGTAAAAGCTTAGAGGGGATTTTCTGTATTTTTTCAAATAAAATTTAAAAATATATGCTATGGCTAATGTCTTTAAACCTATAGGACAGTTGTTTAGTATAATATGGTCCTACCGTCTAGTTATTATCTCTTGGCTTCAAAGATTACTAATGCTTTTAACTTAGTAGAACAACTCATTTTTGCACTAGCAACATGAATTAAAAAACAAAATAATGGAATGGCATGTCACTATTGCAATAAATATTTTAAATACAAAGTGGAGGAAGTCTTCTTTTATTTTGGCATTTCTCAACATTCATCTATTAAGAGATTGGGTTAAAAAAAGTCTACTTTTGCCTTGTTTCGTTTTTCTTTTCTGATGTGCAAGGCTATTCCCCTACTAGGTTATTGTAATGACCCGTAAGTTGTTTTGGATACTAGAGTTTCTTAGTCCATAAAAGGCTCTTTCGGTAGATTCAAGATGGATATTTTGGACTATTTGTTAACTACAATTAATTTAAGGGTAAGTTACATAAATCACATAGTGTAAAGATGAAATTACTATCTATCCCTACTTTTTTTCTAATTACAATAATCCCTTAAAATTAACTCAATACGGATACATTAATGAAAGTGCGGATACATTAATACAAGTATGGATACATTAATACATTAATACATATACATTATTAAAATAAAAATTAACTCAATCCGGATACATTAATGAAAGCGCAGATACATTAAAACAAGCACGGATACATTAATACATTAATACGGATACATTATTAAAATAAAAATTAACCCAATCCGGATACATTAATGAAAGCGCGGATACATTAATACAAGCACGGATACATTATTAAAATAAGGGATTTTAGTTATTTTTAAAAGATATAGGAACAAATGGAAAATAATATACTTAAAGGTATGTACTTTAGTAATTTTTCCTTAATTTAATTGGCGGCTAATGGGCCAAGACCATTATTTATTTAATATCCTTGGAGACTTAGTGTAAGGGGGTTTATTCATTTTCAGTCATAACACAATCACATGCCGCTTGACACCAAATCTTTCAAAATAACAAAGGTACGGCCATTCTTCTACATGTAAAACCGAATCTAAGTTCCAATTTTCCATTCTATAAGTATTGATATTTGGGAGGGCATTCATAATAATAATTATTTTATGGTGTTTTGATACTTGGAAGATAGGGAGCATATAGAATATGTATGAGGGAAAATTTAAAGAAACTACTGCTAAAACGTAGGTTTATATAAATTGGAGGTAAATGGAATTTAGTGCATTGTAGTGAGTTTTCATTATGGGATTTGAGTTAGAGCATAGGGGTAACTTAGAGCAAATAATTATGGGTTCAACGATTGTATTTTTAATTTATGATTGTCGCCACTGGTTTCGATAACCAGTTGGCTTTAATCCTTAATAATTAATTATTTTCTTTAGTTCTCATATTAAGATTCAAGTTTTGATATATTGAGATACATAATAAAATATTAGGTGTATTGTATTATATGAAATCCATTAGATTTATGATATTTGGAGGAATTAAGACTTAACCTTAAGCTTTAAATTTGGGGAAATACGAGAGTTGACATATTAGTTGGCATCAAAATTTAGGAAATTGATTTAAGATTTGGTGAGTTTTTAGGTCTAGACTAGACATGTAGTATTGCGGGTGTCTACAAACTCATTTGCTTATGAATATTATATACTTGATAGATTGGAAACGTTCTAAGGCATTGAGGAAAGGAAAATCATTAGGAAATTAGCTTGTTTGCCTTCAGTTCTTCGGTGGAGGTAGGTTATGGTTTATTCTATGTGATAGAGAGACTCTTAATAGTGATTGATAGTCATTGAGTGATATTGTGAAATTTTCTATGTACTTGGTTGTTGTGGTTTGGATAATTCATATGTTGTTATGATTGGTATGTATTGCCGAGACCGTGAATTCCATAATCTTGAACTTGTTCTATTAAAGTGATGTCTTGAATAGAGAAGGCTAGATGAAATATTGTTAATGAAGTGGAAAGTGATGATAAAGAATGAGAAATTAACTATGTTATTAGATCGGGTGCCATGAGCTGACAAGATATATTTGGATTGGGTGCCACAAACCGGCACAATATATTTGGATTGGGTGCTACGAACCAGCACGATATTATTGGATTGGGTATCACGCTCCGATACGGTAACATTAAAGAAAAACATATAAAAACATCTTAATGTACCCAATCTCAAATAACACATTTCCCAAAAAAACGTGGTGTGGAGGCCTGAGTCCTCATGTGTGTTCTTCATATGGTTGATTGATTACGTATTTGCTTCAGTGCTGTTGTCACTTGTTCATGTTGTTTGTTGCTTGCTACTTGTTAAGTGCTATAGTTGATTTTATACTATTACTACGCATATTAGTTCCTATTTTGAGTCGGCCGATGATATCTACTCAGTACATGTTGCCCTGTACTGACCCCTACTTGTATTTTATTCATTTTGTTTTGTGTAGTGCAGCGAGTGTACTATCGACTTCGACTCGCCATCAGTTCTAGCTAGTCTCCAGCACATCAGGTTCCAAGGTGAGCTATTCATTCTAGCTTTTGTTGGATTCTCTCGGTCGTGACATGATGTCCTTAGTTTTCAGACACAAACTACTTTATTTATTTTTGTGTCTTTGATACTCTTAGACTTAGTATTTGGGGTTTAGATGTCCTTGATGTGATGACTTTCAAGTTTTAGGGATACTATGTAACACTCTAGTGGATTTAGTTTCTCACATTAATAAGTTTTGAGCTTCCACATCACTGTCGTATTTCATAAGTTGAATAACTAATATAAGTTAGAGTTTGAATTTGTTGGTTCGCCTACCTAGGAGGTTAAGTGTGGATGCCACTCATAACTCATCTTTGATCATGACAAACTTATTATTAGAGCTTTAAGTTCGGTGATCTCATAACACAAGAACAAGTCTAGCAGATTCTTGCTTAACGATACGGGTGTGCCTTTACTTTTCTTCGAGAGGCTATAGGACTTTAGGAAAACTCCATTCCTTTCTTTCGGGCTATTACATGAATCCAATTTGTATCTAAGTGATACAAATTGGTATTTGACCTCCTCCACACTGTTTCACATATAGATAGAACTCGAACAATAGAAGAGGCAACACCAACACTAGCAAGAGAGGATGCGTCCTTGGTAATAGGCATGTTTCCCCGATTCACTGTGGGCATGTAATGGCTAGTGATTAAAATGATATTTTTATTAAGTTCTTAATGTTGAAACCCCCATTCTTTATGGGTATTGAATATGAAGATGCTTATGATTTCCTTGTTGATTGTCATGAGCTACTTCATAAGATAAATATAATGGAGAGGTTTGGTATTGCGTTTGTGACATACTAGTTTCAAGGAGATGTCTGTCATGACCCAAAGTATACCATAGGCGTAACATGGTGTATAGGACCCCGAGAGGCCCCACACAAGCTACTTAGAATACATCATACAAGATAAAAGAATTTAAAGAGTTCAAAGAAAGCATTTCATATAAAAGATTTTGAGAAAAGCAGAAGTCTAATCATAAGTCTCAAAGCCATCTAGTACATCATCGGAAAAGTGATTGGGACGCAACCCATACATCACATACAAAGACTTAAACGAAAAGACATAAAGCTATAAAGTCTCTTGGTCCTGGGAACATGGGGACTCACCAGTCACTTGAAGCACAAAATAGATATCTAGCCACGAGTATGGGAGGTAGGAACGCCGGACCTTACATTCATGAGATAATGTAGGCACAACTATGCAGTAGTACATGAAAGGTACTAAGTATGAGGCAATATGCATAAACACGAACATGATAGTAAAATGACTTAATTCAAATAGGCATGATTATGATAAAATATTTAAAAGCTTTTATAGAAGAAATGACATGAAGGTCATAATGGTCAAGTACTTAAACATAAAGGACATAAGAGAAGCTTTGAAGAAAACATAATCATTTTGTAGGATATTAGCTTTAACCGACAATAAGACCATGAGAGCTATATCAGGAAATGTGGTATATCCCTCATACCGAAAGAAGAGGAAACTACTTTCCAAGGTAGAGTCTGTACTTTTCATCTTTTGCTAAAGTGGATCCATTAGGTAGGTCATTTAAGACAATCCTATGGGGCACGTAGTTAGGGACTAGAGGTTGCTACTAGAGACTACCCTATTTGGGCCTCCACCTCAAAGTCCTCTTGGTGCTAAGTCTAAATCCTAATTGAATAGATAAAAGTCAATTATCAATTTAACATAGATAAAGGAAATGATCTATACCAATCCACACTTTTGAAATAAAACATAGAATAACTCCTTAAACATCATTCAACATAAATGAGAAAACCTTTCATCGATATGAATTTATTGTGAGAAATTCCTTTCACAATAATGATAATCATAGTAAGTGAGAAATCCTTTCGCAATAGCATTGATACTTTCCTTTCAAAGCAACCCCAAATCATTTATAATAATTTCGTAGAAACATGCATATCTTCATAATTTCATAATTCATATATTCATAGTTCATCATAGGATCATAGTTGAAAATCATAATTTACGCATGGGTAAATGCAATTTCAACTAAATATCATAGATTAACATCAATTCATGTATTATAATGCTTAATTAATCATAATCAATCATAATTGGAAGAAATCCACATTCATTGAACTGAAACCCTAATTTGATCAATTGGAAATTGAGTTGGAAAATTTAAATCTTTGGGGACCCTATTGAGGAAAGGACTCTATGGATGAATTCACACATACCTTGATCCTTTAAGCCCAAGAAAAATGGAGAATTTGGATACTTGAATGGAACCCTAGCTCCTCCTCTTCTTCCTTAGACTTGTGAGAATTGGGAGGATGAATTTGGTCAAGTTTTGGGAATTTAGGAGAATGAGTTGTGAATGGGTGATTTGGAGGGTTTAAAAACATTATATAGGGCTTAGGGTAGAAGGTAAAAAGACATAGTATTGGGTTAAAATAATTAGAAAAAGACCCAAAAGCCCCTTAGAAATTAACTATTGGACCCCACCAACGATTTGGACCTATGGTTCATAGGTTCTTCTACAAACCGTCCTGGTCGACCGTTGGTAGATTCAGAAACTTTTGTTTTCGGATAACCAAACAACGGTACCCATGTACGATTAGTAGGTCAACCTACGGTCTGTACATGGCCACCGTATAACCCAACTTTAGGCCTTAAAATTTCACTAAGTCGGGGGGTGACCTACGAGACCTACCTACGACTCATACATAGGGTGACGGGCCATCTTGGTGAACCGTACAAAGGATCCTGGGACTTGTTTTGATAAATTTATTTTCCCCTTCCTACGGTTACCATCTACGGCCTGTAGGAGCTTCTACGGTCCATAGGTGGGAATCGTACACACGGCCTGCAACTAAAAACTTCTTTCATTTCTTTTCTTAGTTTGAAGTATTAAAACGCCAAAATGTGGTAGCGGTCCCATGTTAAGTGCCGACCAGTAAAGGCACCACTTATGACTTGGGCATCATTTTGTAGATTCTTTATTAAAAAGTATATACCCCAGACATTGAGGGATAGAAGGAGAGATAAGTTCCTGAATGTAGAGCAACAGAAGATATCTGTTGCATCCTATGAGGCCAAATTTCATGCTTTATCCAGATATGCCACTCCGCTTTGCTTCACTCCGGAAGATTGCATTCGCTGCTTTGTGAAAGAATTGAGGTCAGATTTATAGATTCAAGCTTTATAGGTGGTTGCTTCAGCAAAATCCTTTCAGGAAGTGGTTGATTTTGTGATGGAGGTAGAGGGAGTGAAGCTAGATGACTTTTCCAAGGTTACAATACTCTAGAAGTTTCGTAAGGGACGGCTAGATAATAAACACCATTATTTTGGAAAACACAGTTAGTAAAGTTGTCATAACACGTATGGGTTTCTTAGAGAATGATGAGATTATGTTGCACTAATTGAGGTCAGAATCTCTACTCCTATTTCATAGATTGAGTATATATCAAAGAGGGTCATGATATGACTACTACAACAGTATCGATGCTTACTTGGGTAGAGTTATGAAGTGTTACTTTTGTTATCGACCTGATGTAAGAAAGAATGCAAATCTCTTAGGCCAGAGAGAAACCAGATTTGATAATGTTTTGCAGCCATTTAATAGGTCAAAATGTATGGGCTATGTGGGTACAATTTTCTTGATGGGTATGATCTGTTCTAGTGATGGATCTAAAGGAATTTCACGGTGTGGTACTAGTGTTATATGGAAACGAATACATCAATTGTCAAGTGTGAATACTAACTACTTAAGGAGTTATCAATTGTATGCCATGTTCATATAATGAGATTCAGTGTTGCATTCACATTTGAGAAACCAACTAGTTTGTTACTACGGATGCTTAGGTTAATCATTGTTTTAAAGGAAGATTTTAGTGGTGGATCTTTCGTATGGTATTAATGCATTTAGGTTGTGAAGTGTATCTTTAGTATTTTAAATGAGGACTAGTGATCTTATCTTAAGCTCCAAAGGAGTTGATTGATACCGGAATGTGAAGCTTATAGATAAAGAAAGTCCTAGTGAGTATACTTGGGTGAAGGTAATTAAAGATTTTTGTAAGAAAGTGCGTATAAAGTTGGGTTAGTCCTTTGGAGTTGATTGGTATAACTGGGTTTGAGGTGTCATGTCGATGAAAAGGTTGACTTCGTGGTGATGGAAAGGGCTAACTAAGCATGATGGTAATAAGAGACCGTGATGTATTGTGATTGGGATGAACCTACATAATAAGGATTGTTGGTTAAATGAATTTTGTATGGTAATAACGACTTGCAAGTATCTAAGGTTGTGGTTTTCTACTATTTGGTAAGTAACGTGGTTGTATGTAAAATTTTAGGAGATGCTGGGTCACCACTCTAATATAATTTAAAGGAGCTAGAGTCATAATGAAAAAATAAATTAGTGGGAAAGAGGTGAGAGCATGAATATTTTCTATGATTGCAAGGGCTAAAGAGGTATCTTCAGAGGGGTTGAGAATTGGGTTCAGAGACGCGTGGTTTCATCCATTTTTCTCTGGTTATGGTAATAGAGTCACAGGTTCATTAGATTGGTTAATAACTATTGGATAAGACTTGAGTGTAATGATATGTTATTTTTTTGTTTTGAGTTTGGTATGAGTACGGTTGGATTTTTAGCAAAAAATATGGTAAGGTCGATGGAGAGGCAATTAATGATAAGCTAAGATACATGAATTCATAAAAATCTTCAAGGTATGAGCTAATGTTGATAGATAAAGGGATTGGGTTACACTGTTTGATTCACAATTCAAAATTTTCTTTGTAAGTCTACATTCGTTGTGGAATATTTTGTCAAGGTATGAATTTGTAAGGATAGAAATGATCGATTGCATGTGGTATTGAGTGGTTGAAAGGACTTATTCATGGTTTGGGTCATAAAGTTTGTTGCTTTTGATTGTTAAAGGACCTAAGGAAGGGTTTCACTTAAAAGTATTGATTTAGAGTAAGGTCAATGGCTAGAGTGGTTATGATGGTTGTTAGTATTGTGAGTGTGGCTTCATTGGAATGATGTGAAGAGTATGTGGAGTCTGATAAATAGAGAATAGGTACGATTGTAATGGGGACCAGACCGGTGGATTGTGGGTGGCTAAAAATCAAAGAAATGGAGTCAACTGAATGGAAACGTTTGATATGGGCTCTTTAGAGGAAGCATATAGTGTTATTCAACCTTGGTTCTGTAAATTCTTATGTGACCACCAATTTTGTTTTGTACGTGGCTTGAAGTATAATTCACTAACTATGCACACACGTGTTTTCACTTTTGTAGGTGGATCCCTAGTGGTTGATCGGGTGTACCGATACTGCGATATCCTCTTGGTTGGGTAGGATGTTTGGGCAGACTTGGTTATCTCAGATGACATATTTGGTGTTGTTTTGGAGCTGTCGAAGTATTCCAGTGGTTCTACATATACCATCTTGCTTATGAGAATTTATAGAAGAGCTACCATAGGTATTCACAGTTGTCGGACTGTCTTAATATTCATCTAGTTGTCAAGGTCATCCTCTTATTATGTGTGGTTGAATATGGGGACCATTGAGTCTAGTTCTACCATTTGAAAGGGTTATCTACAATCACAACTACTAATCTAGCATTTTGACAGTGTTTTTAGAGGTTCTGTATGATTGGGTATATCGCTCAATGGGTGCTTACCTGATCATTTCCTTCTTTGGGTAAGAAATGTTTGAGTGTCCCTTGATGGGTACGTGATGTCTAAAGATCAAATTTTTATAACTTAAGCTCGTGGAAAGTTTATGTTGTGAGAAGGATTATTGATAAGATCTATGATGGTTTGTGCATTATGAGTGTGTGCTGGTTGGTTAAGGTCCACTTCTGGTTGTAGCAAGTATTGATTCATGAATTTATCATGCTTATGTGAGAAAAGATTCATCCTGATTGTTGTGTCAAGGTTCTTGAGAACATGTTGCATAAGTGTGTACATTTAACTTTGGTCGTTATTGAGAACAGTTTTTGTTGTTAATTGAGTTTACATACAACAATAATTATCATTCGAGTATTGAGATGTCCCCATTTGAGGCATTGTATGGGATGACGTGTACGTCTCCGATTGGTTGATTTGATGCATTTCAGGTGAGACCTTAGGTATTGATATTTTGAGGAAATCATTATAGAAGGTGAAATTCATCCAGGAGAAACTTCTAATAGCTTAAAATAGGCAGAAAAAGTTTGCAGATAGGAAGGTTAGGGACTTGGAGTTATGGAGAGAGAGCAAGTGTTGCTGAAGGTTTCAACCATGAAGGGTATGATGAGGTTTCATAAGCGAGGTAAGCTTAGTCCGAGGTATATTGGGCCGTTTGAAGTTCTTAATCATGTGGGAGAGGTGGCCTATGAATTTTCTTTGCCTCTAGGGCTATCAGGAGTGCACCGGGTGTTTCATGTGTTTATGTTGAGGAAATATCATGTTGATGGAAACTACATTATTCATTGGGATTCAGTCTTGCTTGATGAGAATTTGTCTTATGAGGAGGACCCTGTAGCTATCCTAAATAGGAAGGTCTGCAAGTTGAGGTCAAATGAGATTGCATCTGTGAGGTCCAGTGGAAGAATCAGTCGCTTGAAGAGTCGACTTGGGAGACTGAGGCTGATATGCATGAACGATATCCATATTTTTTGTCGAGTCAAGTACCCTTTATTAACCTCACCTTTCTTTTGACCGTCCGGGGACGAAGTATGGGTAAATTATTATCTGATTAACAACTCGTAAGTTGTTTTGGGTAATAGAGTTTCTTAGTCCATAAAAGACTTTTTCGGTAGAGTTTTGTGCACGTGACTTTTGCTCCCAAGCCAACTAAATCCTCAAATATCTTTCTCTTCCAATTTATCTTTCTCTCCCTAAACAAGATATATCATTCTCTTCCACCATTTTTTTTACCCAGAGTAGTTTTTTCTCTCTTTCTAAGAAAACTAGATCATTATCTTGCACCATTCCTTTTGCCAAAATTTCATAATAATCCTAATTTACAGATTGTTATGGCCAAGTGAAAATTTAGGTGCTTTAGATTAGTTTTGTTGAAGAAAGATGAAAAATATCTTTTTTTGTGTGTTAAATTGCAACTATGGAGCATGATTGTGGTATGGTAATCTCAATTACATTCTCCTTAAATATGGCTCATCTTCTGTTGGGCATCCCTAAAAGAAAGAACCATTAATTTTTTTTTCATTTTTGTTGTTCATTACAATCTATAAATTTGTGCAGCATAAAATACTTGCTAGCTTCATGATGAAGTACTCATGCTTCATTGGTAAGGATTTGATTCCCCACCTTATAATTCCCTCCCCCATCTTTAACCTTGAGGATCATGACATAATGCATCACCATTGTTCAGTATCTAGTTCCTTTCATTTGTAGAATAATGTATACAGTTGATGCTGCATTTACTAAATGGCATGAACCATTTCATGCCTATCATATCTCTCTAGGATAAATATATGACAATGGGGAAGCAAGACTTTATTTCCATCACTATATGTACAATTTTAGGTAAAATTTAACTCCTTTACATAAGATGATTGTTTCCATTTAATTCTTCCATGGTTCGAATGAGGTATAACATAGTTGGAGAATTTAGCATAAATGGTGTTCCCGTTACCATATTGAGTTTGTTGTGTGTAGCTCTTCGCCTCTTGCTAGCTTCATGATAAAGTACTCATGCTTCGTTAGTGTAATGACCCTTCAGGTCATTTTTGAGATTATGCATTCATTCCATCATTTAGAGCATTCCTATAGTGACCCCAAGTCATTTATGACTTGCTGGCACTAACTGTTCGGTCACCTAGTCGTTCATTTGGTTTTTATGCAAGTTTTAGTGTTTTGGGGCTTTAGAAACATGAAAAGTTGATTTTGGTCATAACCTCAGGTAAATGACCTCAGAATGGAATTCTGACGGATCCATCAGCTCCGGAATGACCAAATTAGTCTAGTAGCTTTGTCGGCACGAGTCCGAGGCTTTCAGTGTGACTTTTGGACCCTTTGGCATTTTAGCATTCAAAATTTGGCCTTAGGTTGACTTTGGTCAACATTCTTGGAAAATGTGCTCGGATGAAAATTTTGATAGTGCAGTTAGTTTTGGAATGTCGAGTTTGGTCTAGAACGACCTTTTGTGCACTTTCCAGGGCTTCCGATCTAATCCCGAGGCCCATTGTGGAATTTGGCTTAAAATGGCATTTGGGTGTGGGATCCAATTTTTATCAAAATGACCTCGAATGAAAATTTTGACTGCTCCATTAAGTTTGGAACGTCAAATTTGGTAGGGTAGCATATCTCATTTGCATGCACGGAGTTCCGAACGAATCCCGAGCACACTGTCGGAGACTTGGCAACTTCCACAATCAGCTGTTGCAGCAGCTGATGTTCCAGGTCCCCTCCTTCTTCCCGTTCGCAGACCAGGGGCCATGTTCGTGGAGCTATGCCTCTTTCCTCTCCATCTCCGTGGGAAGGTCTCCGCATTCACAGTGGTCTAGGGTCTTTCCCTCTGCATTCGTGAGAAGCTCTCCGCGTTCGCGAAGGTCTGGGACCCTTACCTTCACATTCGCAGACTACTGTAGACGCGTTCGCCGAGGGTAAATCCATCTGGTCTTTTCAATAAAGACCAGATGCGATCAGCTTAAGGAGGATTATTCAATAGGCATTTTCTCTCTTGCTTTAAGGCAAAATTGAGTGATTCCAAGTCCTGTGGGTTTGGGATTGTCGTGGCTTTATGGATGATTGATCTGAAAGTGTCGGGGAGTCTTCGTTGGAGGTAAATTACCTATTAAAGTTGTTGCCATCATTGTACTTCTATGTTTTAATGGTGAAATTCTTACATGTGCTATGGTTGCTACTTTCGGGCCTCGGATTGTGTTTAATTTTGGAATACAAGTTCGAGGCATAGTTTTGGACCTCTTCACAGAGTCAATTTCGGAATTGTCAAAGCGGATCCCACATTCCTATTTTTGACTCTGAAATTGGTCCGTCTCTAATTTTTGTAATTTTTGTGTCAAAACGACCGTGCTGAGGTTGTCATTCAATTTTTGGCAGTGTGGCATCATTCTGAGGCAATGCGAAAGGGGAAAGCTCCGGTGACGTTATTTATAGCACGCGCGGTCGGCTTACAGGTAGGCTACGGCTTCCTCTCCTTATACTGAGCCTGATTAAGTGATTTTATGTTGATTTGTATGAATTTAGGGATGAATTGGGTGTTGATCATGTTAAATTCTTAGAATCCATGTCTTAGGCTATATTGCGAGTTTTTCGGGTAGTTGAAGCATGTGGGTTTCTATGGTTGATCATATGTACCTTGTGTTGTGCCTTTGTATGGCTTATGTTTCTTATTGAAAGCATGTTTTGCCTTAGTCCAGGCTTAGACTAGCGATTGCCATAGACTTGCATATTTTTGGTGCCATTAGTCCTTGAGATCTCTCAGATGTCGCTTCGGAAAGCTTAGCTCCCTATAGACTGATATAACAGACTTGAGTCTGATAGTATGAGCCTCAGTTTAGGCGAACTCGTGGCTTATTAGATCTTCTATCCTCTCTCTCCCTACCTATGCGATTCTGAAGTGTTACCGGATGGTCATGTTATCGCGACGATTGGAGATTCAGTTGTACTAGGCTGGAAACCTTCTGTTGACACCATCAGGTGGGCAGTGCCCCACGGTGACTTGTCTTGGCATGTAATTGTTTGTTGTGGTGATTATGTACGGTTCTAGGCCATCATTTCCAGTCTGAGGCTGACGTTTTACAGTTCGAGGCTATTATTTCAAGCTTGAGACTGTTATTATAGGTTTGAGGCCCAGGTTCTGTTATTATTGGGTTCGAGGTGCAGGTTCTATTGTTATTGGGTTCGAGGGTGAGGTTCTACTGTTATGGGTTCGAGGCCTAGATTTTATCATCTTCATTTCGGAAAAACTTCAAGCTTATGGATTGAGTCGGTTCAAGTTCGCAGTAGGTTGTGGAAATCTTGGATACTTTATCGGATTCTCTGATTTCATTGCTAACTCTTCCTTGTACCTCTCGGGCTTATGGGAGTCCACTCGGGTTTACTTTTAGAATTGCGCAAGAGTGTACCTGTCGGGTTTATGGGTGCCGGATCAGATTTAGTTATTTGTTCTCCTTATCTTGGTGTGCTAGGACATTTGTATGCATATCTAGTAGATCTTCCCATTCCGATTTCTAATTGTGATTTATTATTCTTGCAATTCATATTGGTTTTGCTTTCTCTTTCTCAGACGGACTATGATGCCTACTGAGTACCTGTTGTTTTGATACTCATGCTATACTCTGCATCTGTTTTTGTGATGCAGGTCCGAGCATCAGCTACCAGCATTGATATTGAGCCAGCTATGGTCAAATTCGGAGGCGAGGGTTAGCACACAACGTCCTAGGGTTACCTTCTCCTTTTGTATATACATTGACTTGTCTTTTGCTTTTTGAGAGAGTTTTATTTCTGTGGTCCACTTTTGGGACTTGTACTCATTTTGTCAGTAGCTCTGTACATGTGACTTCCAGAATTTGGGAGGGATCTTTCTTTTGTATATATTTTTGGTTTGATTCTGTTTCCTCTTTTGTGATCCTGTTATTTGTGTTACCGTTTAGTTTAAGTTCGGTTTCCGCCCTTAATCCCATTACTTGTAGGTTCTGGCATATGGGCTAGCTTGCCCACTGTTGGGTAATTGTAGGAGCCATCATGACTCGAGGAATTGGGTCATGTCATGAGGCCCAAGGAGGTAGCGGCAAGAGGGCCAGACAGGATGATAGTCATAGTGAGCCCTATTTTAGGCATGAAGATTCACATGATAGGCCCCGTCAGAGGTTCCAGCAGGGTTAGTCAAGTTGCTCGTTCCAGGCATTGTTACATGCTATAGAGGGTGACCAGCACCGTCAGGGTGGTTTTAGTGTCGGTCCGAGTCAGGGCTGAGGGGTTGTTCAATCGGGTTCCTCAGGCCAGGTTGGCTGGCCTCTAGTTGCGAGCGGATTTCCACAGGGTTGTTTTACCTACAGAGAGCTCAATCATTGGTGTAGAGACTGGCCTTTTTGTAGGTCAACCGCACCATCTCCAGAGACATCTAGACCCGCACCAGCAGTAGCACCTCCAACTAGAGAAGGAGGTAAGCATCAGGGTACACCGAGAGGTCCCCGGGGAGGCAGGACAGGTGGCCGAGTTGATGCACGAGGTAGAGGCACCCAAGGCCACTTTTATGCAGCTCCAGCTAGAGCAGAGGTTGAAGCATCAGATGAAGTGATTACATGTATGATTCTTTTATGCCATCAGCCCGCCTCAGCTTTATTTGATCTAGGCTCCACTTATTCTTATGTATCTGCATATTGCGCTCCTCGGTTGAGTATGAGTCCAGAGCCCTTAGCAGTGTTGTTATGTGTTTTGACTCCGATTAGTGATTCTTTAGTAAGGGATCATATTTTTAGATCCTGTGTGGTAACTATTCAAGGGCGGGACACTCGGGCTAATCTTATTTCACTTGATATGCTGGATTTTGACATGATATTGGGCATGGACTAGTTATTCCCTCACTGAGCAGTTTTGGATTGCTATGCAAAGACCATTACCTTAGCCATGCCTGGTATTTCGCCGGTGGTATGGTAGAGCTTTTGCAGTGGCATGCCGGTTGGGGTGATTTCTTTCATTCAGGTTCGGAGGTTAGTGGCTAGCGGGTGTTTGGCTTATTTGGCTCATGTCAAAGATGTTAGTAGGGAGGGCCCTACAGTTGATTCAGTTTTTATAGTTTGAGAGTATGCGTATGTGTTTCCTGCCGACCTGTCTGGCCTACCCCCAGATCGTGATATTGATTTTGCCATTGACTTGGATCCGGGTACTCGTCCTATTTCTATCCCACCGTACCGTAAGGCACCCGCAGAGCTCAAGGGGCTCAGTGTCCAGCTTCAAGATCTCTTAGGTGAGGGATTCATTAGGCCTAGTGTATCACCTTGGGGTGCCCCAGTCCTGTTTGTTAAGAAGAAGGATGGTACTATGCATATGTGTATTAATTACATGCAGCTGAACAAGGTGACGGTAAAGAACCATTACCCTATGCCTTGTATTGGTGATCTATTTGACCAGCTACAGGGTGCCGTAGTGTTTTCTGAGATTGATTTGAGATTCGGTTACCACCAGTTGAGGATTAGGGCAGTGGACATCCCTAAGACCGTATTTAGGACTCGTTATGGCCATTATGAGTTCCTAGTGATGTCTTTTGGATTGACTAATTCCCCTGCCGCCTTCATGAACTTGATGACTTGTGTATTCAGGACGTATCTTGAGTCTTTTTTTATAGTCTTCATCAATTATATACTAGTATACTCGCGGAGCCGGATTGAGCATGAGCAACATTTGAGGGTAGTGCTCCAAACTTTGAGAGATCATCGGCTTTATGCCAAGGTCTCAAAGTGTGAGTTTTGGGTTGAGTCTGTACCATTCTTTTGGCACGTGGTGTCTAAGGAAGGCATTATGGTTGATTCGGCAAAGATTGAGGCTATTCGTGATTGGGCCAGGCCAACCTCTATGACAGAGATTCGTAGCTTCGTCGAATTGGCAGGGTACAACAGGCGTTTTGTTGAGGGCTTTTCTACAATTCTACTATAGCGGCACCTTTGACTCGGTTGACTCGCCAGGATGTTCCCTTCGAGTGGTCGAACAAGTGTGAGAGGAGCTTTCTGAGGCTCAAGGAGTGGCTTACCACCGCTCCAATATTGACTCTTCTAGTTGAGGGCGAGGGCTTCATAGTTTATTATGACACATCCGACATTGGTTTGGGTTGTGTATTGATGCAACGGGGTTGAGTTATTGCTTATGCGTTGAGGTAGCTTAAGCTGCATGAGCGTAATTACCCCACTCATGACTTAGAGTTGGCGGCGGTAGTTCTTGAGCATAAGATTTGGAGGCACTACTTGTATGGATTCCGTTGTGAGATTTACACTGATCATAGGAGCCTTCAGTACATTATGAGCCAGAGGGACCTTAATTTGAGGCAGCGCCGTTGGATTGAGCTCATGAAGGACTATGACCTCTCTATTCTCTACCATCCAGGCAAGGCGAATGTAGTAGCGGATGCCTTGAGCCAGAAGGCAGTGAGTATGGGTAGTCTAGCTTTCCTTTCTGTTTCGGAGTGAACTTTGGCTTTGGATATCCAGTCCTTAGCCAACCAGATGATTCGACTTGATATTTCAGATTACAAATGGGTATTAGCCTATGTTGCATTTCAGTCATCTCTACTAGATAGGATCCGTGGTCGATAGTTTGAGGATGAGTCCTTGGTGGCACCCAAAGATATAGTATTGGTAGGTGATGCCGAATAGGCTACTTTAGATTCATATGGGATTTTGAGGTTCACCGGCTAGTTGTGTGTTCCAAGAGTTGGGGGTTTGATTCAGCTGATCCTTAGCGAGTCCCATGATTCCAAATATTCTATCCATCCGGGCTCCGCTAAGATGTATCATGATTTGAGGTAGCATTATCGGTGGAACGATATGAGGAGAGATATCTCACACTATGTATCCCGTTGTCTGTGTTCCCCGCAGGTGAATGCCGAGCATTTGAGGCCTGGTTGTGAGTTGTAGAGATTACCCATTCCGGAGTGGAAGTGGGTGCGTATCACCATGGACTTCATTGTTGGTTTGCCCCAGACTTCTAGAGGTGTTGACAGCATTGGGGTCGTCATGGATCGATTGACCAAGTTAGCACACTTTCTTCCCGTTCATACTTTCTTTAGTGCCTCAAGGTTAGCTCGTATCTATATTCGGGAGGTGGTTCGTCCTCATGGTGTTCCTATTTCTATCATCTCAGACCAGGGTTCACAGTTCACTTCTAGCTTTTGGAGGACTTTTTAGGAGGAGTTGGGCACCCTTGTCAACCATAGCACAACATTTCACCCACAGACTGATGGCTAGTCATAGCATACCATTCAGGTCCTTAAGGATATGTTACGGGCCTGTGTGATGGATTTTGGAGGTCGTAGGGACAATTTCTTGCCTTTGGTGGAGTTTGCATACTACAAAAGCTACCACTCTAGTATTTAGATGGCCCTGTTCGAGGCCTTATATGGTAGGCGTTGTTGCTCTTCGGTTGTTTGGTTTGAGTCTGTGGAGCCTAGGCCGCGTGGTACAGAGGCCTTGGATCATGTGAGGGTGATTCAGGATAGTCTCAGGATGAATTAGAGTAGACACTAGAGTTATGAAGATCGTAGGCGTCGACCGTTGAGATTTGCCGTTGGTGACAGAGTATTCCTCCGAGTATCGCCCATGAAGGGCGTATGAGATTTGGGAGGCAGGGCAAGCTTAGCCCTAGATATATCAGGTCTTTTGAGATTTTGAGGACAATTGGCGATGTTTCCTATGAGTTAGCCTTACCTCCAGCATTCTCAGCTATTCATCCAGTTTTCCATGTTTCGATGCTGCGCCGGTATGTTCCTGATGAGTCCCATGTGCTCCAGCATGATGCAGTTGAGTTGGATGATCATCTGACCTATATTGAGGAGCCAGTTGCCATCTTAGAGAGAGGTGTGAGGCGGTTGCAATCAAGAGCCATTCCTGTGGTTAAGGTCCGTTTGAGGCATCATCCAGTCGAGGAGGCTACCTGGGAGACCGAGCAAGAGATGCATAAGTAGTTCCCCTGCTTATTTGAGTCTTTAGGTACTTCTTGACTTTTACTTTCACGGGTGAAAGTTCTTTTTGCAGTGGATGTTGTAATGATCCTTCAGGTCATTTTTGAGCTTATGCATTCATTCATCTGTTTAGAGCGTTGCTATAGTGACCCCAAGTCATTTATAACTTATTGGCACTAACTGTTTGGTTGCCTGGTCGTTCGTTTGGCTTTTATGCGAGTTTTAGTGTTTTGGGGCTTTTGAAATTTGAAAAGTTTATTTCGGTAATAACCTTAGGTAAACGACCTCAAAACGAAATTCTGACGGTTTCATCAGCTTCGGAATGGCCAAATTATGCAAGTAGCATGGTCGGCATGGTTCCTAAGGCTTTCGGTGCGACTTTTGAACCCTTTGGCGTTTTAGCCATTGAAATTTTGCCTTAGGTTGACTTTGGTCAACATTCTTGGAAAACATGCTTAGATGAAAATTCCGTCAGCGTGGTTAGTTTCGAAATGCCGAGTTTGTTGTAGAACGACCCTTCGTGCACTTCCCGGGGCTTTCGGTCTAATCCAGAGGCCCATTATGAAATTTGGCTTAAAATGACATTTGGGTGTGGGACCCACTTTTTGTCAAAATGACCTCATATGGAAAGTATATTATAAACTATATAAGTGCTATTGATATCTGAATAAGTATGATTAAAGACAAAATTATTCTTAATACACCAAACTAAGGGTGTTCATGATTCGGTTAAAAGTTGATCCAAATTGAGAATCGAATCAAACCATTTAAAAATAAGGCGATTTTTATTTGGTTTTGATTTAGATTTAAATTTTAATATATATATATATATATATATTATTTTTTGTAGATATTTTAATGAAAAATATATTTATCTCTAGTAGGCTGATGAACTTTACACCTTAAACTCATTTTTTACAAGAAAGTCAAGAATATTCCAAACTCATTTATTCAAAGAAATAACTAGGAGATTTACCTGTGTATTTTTTATGTTTCGTTTCTCATCAACCTTATTCCTCGATTAAAGCTTATAGATCTTGAGATACTTTCTTTATTTGTCGTACTTTTCTTTTTGGTATGTTTCAAACACATGTTTTTTCTCTTTATGGCATGACATGTTTAAGACCACTAAATTAAATAATATTTTGGAACATTTTACATATCTTTAGTCTAAGACTATAGGGTTTAAGTCTTTCTTTACTTTTTTAAACTTCAGGTCAAATCAAAACTAGACAAACAAATTAATTAAAAAAGAAGAAGTATCTATTTTTCTATTTTTTCGATTATGTAAATGAACTAGCCTTATTTCCCCTTAACTACACAGGAATGTTTATCAAGAATATTGCAATTCCATGAGCACACTTTCTCTTAGGATCATGGAACTCTTAGGGATGAGCCTAGGCATACAGAAGAGCCACTTTAAAGATTTTTCGAAGACAGTGAATCCATACCAAGACTCAACTACTATCGGCCATGCCAGAAACCAGAGCTCACCTTAGGAACATGACCTCATTATGATCCAATATCACTAACAATTCTCCATCAAGATTGTATTAGCGTACTTCAAGTTTTTGGGGATAATGAATCCTACTCCATCAGTCCAACTTTCAATGCTTTTGTGGTTAACATACGCGACACATTTATGGTATGCAAATTCACGCACTAGAACTAATAAGCTTGCGTACTACATATAAATCATATAAAAAGATACAATTAAACAGACAATTCAAATTTATGTGACATAAATACATTATCTTTTCACATGACATGCAATGATATACATCATGGATGCTTAGTATGTACAATATGAATATGATGTCCTATTGATATTGTTGGGGATATTTTAAAAAAGTGGTCACGTAACATATTAGGTGTTTGCCCTTTTACAGGCGCTATCGAATGGTAGATACAAAATTTGCTTGCATAGAGCAGTGGTAAACAACAAGACTCTTAGGAAATCAATTGCTTTCATTCTTTTTCCAGACAAGATAAGGTGGCGAGTCCACCAACTGAATTGATGGACTACAACAACCCTCGAATATATCCCGACTTCACATGGCCTACTCTCCTTGAGTTAACTTAGAAGCATCACAAAGTTGATACAAATACTCTTCAAGCTTTGTTGAATTGTCTTCAACACAATAATGCACAAGCTTAAGAGCTATGCATATGAGGTTCTTGATTGAAGGCCTTGGAATCTTCTGTATATATTTTGATCTTTGCTTTAGAACTACATATCTTTTTGGTGCAGTAATTCTATTAAGTTAGAACCTAGTATTTAGGAGTTTATTTCTCTTTCAGTTAGGTTTTTAATATGTAAATACATGTCTTGTGTTAGTCAATAATATAAAATTTTGTAGTGCAATAAAAAAATTATTTCTTCAACTTTTGTTCCATTGCTATTTTCCTGCATATATTTTCTTTCAGAAACCGAAAGGTGGGATATGTAAACTTACATGGAGGCCCTTGATATTAAGGAAGGAATCCGAGGAAGAAGATTATAAAATTAATTCGCTGCCAAATAATCCTACCATAGTGCAAATTAAGAGTCACCGGAAAAAAGAAAACTGTGGAGTCCAAGGAGAAAGCAACTCTATTTGTTGTTGTTTCAACAACTATTTTCAAGAGAACTATGTCTCTCCCATCACCAAAAGAAATTTGGAATTATCTAAAGAAAGAGTATGAGTGAGGTGAAAGAATTCTAGTAGCAAAGAATGAAAGACTCTAAGACAATCAAAGAATACTCGGATAGATTCCTTTGTATTGTTTACAAGGTAAGATTTTGAAGCACTGAATTTAACACGGAGATGTTCGATATAGTCTACAAAAGGATTACCAACCAAGGATTCCTAGAAGTTGATCTCATGAATGTGTATGCAGATTTCCAGGTGAAAACAGTTGAGTACCTCTAAGCTGGAAAACATAAGACCAGTGGCGATATCTCGCAAGGTGTTGAAAGCAATCCCACGGCTTTTATTGGACTGTTTAATGGTGATAGTATAGGCAAAATGATCATCAAAGTTGTAGATGAGTGAAAAACAAAAAAAGATTAATGAATGTTGGCTTATTTATTCATAAATTAAAAGTCAAGAACTTACTTCTATTATATTAGCGAGCAATATCTTATACCTGCTTCTTTCTAGTTGTAATCCATTTGGAAAGTCATCTTGGGTATCAAAGCTTGTTCATTTCTAATATAAAAACTAATCCTCGCTGACTAATGCGAGTGTAAAGATATGACACATTAGTCTAACTAACCCCGAAAGCTAGCTAATGAGAGGAGGATTGTCCAAGTCTAGATAAACAGACCATCGGTTCATTTCCAACCAATGTGGGATTTAACCCACTCTAACACCCCTTTATGCCTAGGTCCAATAGAGCGTGGACCGGGAGCCTAATGGGGATGGACCTGGCTTTGATACCATGTAAAGTACAGAGCCAATGGATCCATTGCCTTGTAAAATTATTCTAAGAATAAGAGTTATTTGTAGGTTTATAAAGAAATCTATGTAAGGAAAATCAATCAGAAAAATTCTAGAAATATCTCTACCTATGATCAAGCTATATTATGTGTACATATATCTGCGTACACTCTGTAACAGACCTATACCCCAATTTAAAGCATTATAAAGCCCTTCTCACCAAAAAGTTCGGATCCGTTTTAGATACTTGAGAACTTTTTAAGGAAATTTTTTCAAAATCTATGGTGAAACATATTTTAAAAATATTTCCTTTTTTAAAATCTGATTCAAACAACATATTAAATTCTATCCAAATTTTAAACATCATTAAGCCCTATATAGTCCTTCACTTTGGCTCCTCACAATAAACTACTTCTATTTCCTTTTTCCTTCTTGTGAATCGTTGCACAAGAAAGAAAAAAACAAACCCTTGCATGCAATGACCATTGCTATTATAATTACAAATAAAAAATTACCTACGCTAGGTGAGGAAAATTCATTGATTTTTTATGCATCTCATATGAAATATGAGTCCAACATTCCCACACAATTCATATGGCCGGATGACGAGAAGCCTTGTGCTGTAGCGCAAGAACTTTCTGTTCCCCTTATTGACTTAAGGGGTTTCTTTTCTGGTGACCCTGCCGGGGCCCAACAAGCATCTAGGCTTGTTGGTGAACCAAGCAGGAGTCATGGTTTCTTTCTTGTAGTGAACCACAGAGTTGACACTAGACTCATCTCCAATGCCCATCGTTACATGGACACGTCTTTGACAAGCCTCTATCTGAAAAGCAAAAAGCTCAGAAGAAAATTGGTGAGCATTGAGGCTATGCCAGCAGCTTTACCGGAAGGATTTCATCGAAGTTGTTTTGGAAAGAGACACTCTCTTTATGATACTCTGCTAAAGAAGACTCATCTCACATAGTTGAAGAGAATTTCCAAAGGACATTGGGTGAAAGTTTTAACAAGTTTGGGTAAGGATGACTAACTACCTTAGTACTCCTCTGTTTCAATTTGTTTGTCGTTCTTTTCTTTTTGATAAGTTTCAAAAATATGTTTTTACTTTTTGGCATGACATGTTTAAGACCACAAAATTAAATGATATTCTGGTACATTTTACATATCTTTAGTCTAAGACTACTGGATTTAGAAGTATTTCTTTACTTTCTTAAACTTCATGTCAAAACAAAACCAGACAAACAAATTGAAACAAAAGGAGTATCTATTTTTCATTTTTTTTATTATGTAAATGAATTAACCTTTTTTCCCTTTAATTACACAGGAATGTTTATCAAGAATATTGCACTTCCATGAGTACAATTTCTCTTAGGATAATGGAACTCTTAGGGATGAGCCCAGACATACAGACAAGCCACTTTAAAGAATTTTTCGAAGGCAATGAATCCATAATGAGACTCAACTACTATCCGCCATTCCAGAAACCAGAGCTCACCTTAGGAACAGGGCCTCATTATGATCCAATATCACTAACAATTCTCTATCAAGATTGTGTTAGCGGACTTCAAGTTTTTGTGGACAACGAATGGTACTCCATCAGTCCAAATTTCAATGCTTTTGTGGTTAACACAGGTGGCACATTTATGGTAAGCGAATTTAAGCACAAGAACTAATAGTCTAGCATACTACATACAAATCATATAAAGAGAGACAAAAAGTATATATATATGTTACAAATAATACATGATCTTTTCACATGACGCGCAATGATATACATCATGAGTCCTTAGGACATACAACATGAATATGATGTCCTTCGCACAATTAATTAAGTTGGGTTATAACATATTTGGTGTATGCCCTTTTGCAGTCGCTATCAAATGGTAGATATAAAAGTTGCTTGCGTACAACAGTGGTAAACAATAAGACTCCTAGGAGATCACTTGCTTTCTTACTTTGTCAAAACAAAGATAAAGTGGTGAGTCCCCCAAATAAATTGGTGGACTCAAATAACCCGCGAATATATCCCGACTTCACATGGCCTACTCTCCCTGAGTTTACTTAGAAGCATCACAAAGCTTATACGAACACTCTTCAAGCTTTTTCAAATTTGCTTCAACACAATAATGCACAAGCTTAAGAGCTATACTTATGAGTTTCAAGATTGAAGGTCTTGGAATCTTTTGTATATTTGTTGAATCTTTGCATTACACCCACATATCTTTTTACTGCAATAATTCTATTAAGTTAGAGACCTTTTAGGAGTTGATTTCTATTTCATGTCTTTTGTAAGTCAATAATATAAAGTTCTGTAGTGCAATAAAACAAAATTTCTTCAACCTTTCTTCCATTGTTATTTTCCTGCATTTCTTTTCTTTCAAAAATCGACAGGTGGGATCTATAGCTATTTTTCTGGAGGGACCGGTGAGTGAAGAGATGCATTTTGAAAATAGTTTTTCACGAATGACTCATCCTGTTGTCATAGTGAAAATTAACAATTATGGGTTGTGAGAATGGAAACTTACTTGGAGGCCGTTGATCTTTAGGAAGGAAGCCCTGTAAGTGGATTATGAAAATAGCTCGCTAATAGACATAAGGAATAAGAAACTTGATAGAGGATAACTTTACCATCAAACACCCTTCACAATGATATAGGTATGAAAACGATATGATAAAATATAGAAATAACATCAGCTGACATCCCAATACCCTTCACGGAGGATCTTTCTACCAATAGAATAGTAAATATAACTCATTCGATGATTTATAACTTATTGGAATTCGAGCAATATGAAAAAGAGAATTTTGCCTTAACATACCTTAAATATGGGCTTGATTAACTTGATGTAGATTATCAATTTTCTTTTAATAATAAATTATAACCTCAAAATATTTTTCTTTCCAAAACTATTGATCAACGTAGTTTGCACATATATCTCTACAGCAATTGAAAGCATTATTTGGCAAAGGTAAAAGAATTGATGTTTACTGCAATTGAAAACTTTACTTAGTAAAGCCAAAATGGATGAAATTTTTTGTGTGGCAACCAATATGTACAACATAATATATGTTAGCTAATTTGAAGTAAAAAGGTACCCCATTTAATGTTTTGCCCAATTGGTGCCACCACATAAAGTTTAATGGTTGTCCACTACCACGTGGAAGTGGAGATGACATTATAAATATATATATATAATGCATAGATTTGTGGTAAAATATGAATAACTTTTTGAATAAACCACAATTAATAGAAAATTATTTCGAATAAAGTCTACTTCATATAATAATAGTTCTTAAATATTACTAGTCTCACTATCTCCATTAAATTATTAATAAAAACTATAAAATCTTATAAAAAATATAAACACTTATAAAAATATAAACACATATATCGTAATTAAAGAAATCTTTTCATAATTATTTAAGGTATTTTTAAAAGAGACTAAAGAATATATTTTTATCAATTTTTTTAATCTAAAATTGATGTTCACAAACACGAGCAGTATTAATATACTAATTAAAGAAATCTTTTCATAATTATTTAAGGTATTTTTAAAAGAGAATAAAAAAGATATTTTTATCAATTTTTTTCCCTAAAATCGATTTTCTCAAACACGAGTAGTATTAATATAAAATTCTCAAATTTAGGATCGTAAGTCCTTCACACAAAAAAAAGACAACTGTAAACATCTAAGGTGTTATAAACACATATATCGTAATTAAAGAAATCTTTTCATAATTATTTAAGGTATTTTTAAAAGAGACAAAAAAATATATTTTTATCAATTTTTTTAATCTAAAATTGATGTTCACAAACACGAGCAGTATTAATATAGTAATTAAAGAAATCTTTTCATAATTATTTAAGGTATTTTTAAAAGAGAATAAAAAAGATATTTTTATCAATTTTTTTCCCTAAAATCGATGTTCTCAAACACGAGTAGTATTAATATAAAATTCTCAAATTTAGGATCGTAAGTCCTTCACACAAAAAAAAGACAACTGTAAACATCTAAGGTGTTACAATTTCTAAAATTAGAAATGATCCTCGCCGACTAATAAGAGTGTAAAGATTTGACACATGGGTCTAAATTAACCCCAAAATCTAGCTAATGAGGGGAGAATTGTCCAAGTCCATATAAACAGACCACCAGTTCACTTCCAACCAATGTGGGATTTAACCCACTCTAAAACCCCTTTATGGTCAGGTCCAACTAGAGCATGGACCGAGAGCCTAAATGAGGATGGACCTGGCTTTGATGCCATTAAAATACAGAACCAATGGATCCATTTCCTCAATATTTTAAGAATAAAAGTTATTTGTAGGTATATAAGGAATTCTATCTAAGGAGAATCAATCAGAAAAATTATTTAAATATCTCTACCTATGATTATGCTATATTATGGTGTAGATATGTCTATGTATATTTTGTAACAAAACTATACCCCAATTTCAAGCCTTATTAAGCCCTTCTCAAAAAACCGTTTGGACCCATTTTTGTATACTTGAAAACTTTTTAAGGAAAATATTTCAAACTCAGATTCAAAATCTATGATCAAACACATCTTGGAAAATATTTCCTTTTTAAAATTATGTGATCAAACGTATCTTTAAAAATACTTCTTTTTTAAAAATCTTATTCAAACAACATATGTAATTCTATCAAAATTTTAAGCCCTATATAACCCTTCACTTTGGCTCCTCACAATGAACTACATCTACTTTCTTTCCCCTCTTATGACTCATTGCACAAGAAAGAAATAAACAAATATTTGCATGCAATGACCATTGATAGTATAATTACAAATGGAAAATCACCTATGCTACGTGAGGAAAAGCCATTGATTTTTGATGCATCCCATATGAAACATGAGTCCAACATTCCCACACAATACATATGCCCAGACGACGAGAAGCCTTGTGCTTTAGCACAAGAACTTCCCGTTCACCTTATTGACTTAAGGGGTTTCTTTTCTGGTGACCCTGTCATGGCCCAACAAGCATCTATGCTTGTTGGTGAAGCATGCCAGTGTCACAATTTCTTTCTTATAGTAAACCATAGAGTTAATGCTAATCTTATCTCCAATGCCCATCATTACATGAACACGTTCTTTGACATGCCTCTCTCTAAACACCAAAAAGCTGAGTGGAAAATTGGTGAGCATTGTGGCTATGCCTACAACTTTACTGGAAGGTTTTCAACAAAGTTTCCTTGGAAAGAGACACTCTCTTTATGATACTCTGCTAAAGAAGTCTCATCTCACATAGTTGAAGATTATTTTCTAAGGACATTGGGCGAAAATTTTAACAATCTTGAGCATAGACAATTGACTAGTTCAGTACTTCCCTGTTTCAATTTGTTTGTCGTACTTTTCTCTTTGTTAAGTTTCAATAACATTTTTTTCCTTTTTTGGCTTGACATGTTTAAGACCATAAAATTAAATGATATTCTGATAAATTTTACTTATCTTAAGTCTAACACAACAGGATTCAAAAGTCTTTCTTTACTTTCTTTAACTTCATGTCATATCAAAACTAGAAAAATAAATTGAAAAGGAAAAAGTATCTATTATTCTATTTTTTCGATTATGAAAATAAACTAACCTTTTTTTCCTTTAACTACATAGGAATGTTTATCAAGAATATTGCAATTCCATGAGCACACTTTCTCTTAGGATCATGAAACTCTTAGGGATGAGCCTAGGCATACAAAAGAGACACTTTAAAGAATTTTCCGAAGACAATGACTCCATAACGAGACTCAACTACTATCCGTCATGCAAGAAACCAGAGCTAACCTTAGGAAAAGGGCCTCATTATCCAACATCACTAACAATTCTCCATCAATATTGTGTTAGCGGACTTCAAGTTTTTGTGGACAACATATAGTACTCCATCAGTCCAAATTTTAATGCTTTTGTGGTTAACATATGCGGCACATTTATGGTAAGCAAATTTATGCTCTAGAACTAATAATCTGGCATACTACATACAAATCATATAAAGAGAGGAAATTAAACAAATGATGCATATTTATGTTACATGTAATACATTATATTTTCACACGACGTTCAATGATATACATCATGAATGCTTAGGGTGTACAACATGAATATGATGTCCTAATATTTGTATTGTTGTGCGTAGGTTGAAAAACTGGGCAAATAACATATTTGATGCTTGCCCTTTTGCAGGCGCTATCGGGTAAATACAAAAATTGCTTGCACATAGTAGTGGTAAAAACACGACTCCTAGAAAATCACTTGCTTTCTTTCTTTGTCCAGACAAAGATAAGGTGGTGAGTCCATCAACTGAATTGGTGGACTACAAGAACCCTTGAATATATCCCGACTTCACATTGACTACTCTCCTTGAGTTTACTTAGAAGCATCAAAGAGCTGATACGAACACTATTCAAGATTTCTCGAATTGGCTTCAATACAATAATGTACAAGCTTAAGAGCTATACATATGAGGTTCAATATTGAAGGCCTTGGAATCTTCTGTATTGAACTTCAAACCTTTTTACTGCAGTAATTCTATTAAGTTAGAGACAAGCTTAAGAGCAATACATATGAGGTTCAATATTGAAGGCCTTGGAATCTTCTGTATAGAACTACAAATCTTTTTACTGCAATAATTCTATTAAGTTAGAGACCTAGTATTTAGGAGTTGATTTCAATTTAAGTTAGGTTTATAGTTCGTAAATACATGTCTTGTGTTAGTCAGTAATATAAAGTTTTGTAGTGCAATAAAATTTTTATTTCTTCAACTTTTTTCCATTGTTATTTTCCTGCATTTCTTTTCTTTAAAAAATCGACAGGTGGGATATGGAAACTTACTTGGAGGCCCTTGATTTTTAGAAAGAAAGCCGTGAAAGAGGATTATGAAATTAATCCGCTGCCAAATAATCATACCAAAGTGCAAATTAAGAGTCACAAGAAAAAGAAAACTATAAAGTCCAAGGCGAAAGCCACTCTATTTGTTGTTGTCTCAACAACTAATTTCAAGAGAATTATATCTCTCGCATCACCAAAGGAAATTTGGTATTATCTAAACAAAGAATATGAGAGAGGTGAAAGAATTTGAGTTGCAGAAAATGAAAGACTCCGAGACAATCAAAGAATACTCGGATAGATTGCTTGGCATTGTTAACATGGTACGGTTTCTAGGCACTGAATTTTTTTTGGAGATGTTAAATAAAGTCTACAAAAGGATTACCATCCACGGATTCCTAGAAGCTGATCTCATGAATGTGTATGCTGATCTCATGAATGTGTATGCAGATTTCCTGGTGAAAACAGACAACTACCACCAAGGTAGAAAACTTAAGACCATTGACGATGTCTCGCAAGGTGTTAAAGCATTCTCGCGGCTTTTATTGGACTATTCAATGGTGATAATATAGGCAAAAAGATTGTCAAAGTTGCAGATGAGTGAAAAACCTAAAAAGATTCATGATTGTTTGCCTATTTATTCATCATATCATATATAACTATAATTGGGAAAATCTAAAGTATAAAGTCGGGTTACGAAAATGCCCTTAACTGTTTATTTAATTAAATAAATAATAAAAATTTAATTAGAGAAAATACATGGTTAGGTGTTAGAATTTGTCATATATCATTTCTTAATGAGGCTTTAAATTTTATTGTGTGAGCTTCTTCCGTTTAAACTCATTCCTAGAGTAGTTAATGCTTCACACTAAGCTATGATTAGGCTGAACGTGAGCATTCACGATCTCCTTAGTTAAAATTCAAAAGTGTTTCTAATCATAATTTGCTTAGTTATTACAGTGTTTCTAACTTTTATCCTCCACATTAATAATTTTCTCTCAAAATCATTTCTTATTCTTTACATTACTATACTCTATAAAACTTTACAAGAAACTGTTTTTGCCCCCATTATTCTATTTGTGTTCTATCTGTCGATCAGAATCCTTTTTCAGGTATATCTATTGTTTATATGTATGTGTATGTCAGTATGTGGTTTAAATCTAATTCTTGATATGTTTAGTGGTATGTCATTTAATATTAAACACTATATCATCTAAGGCCTTTCTACTCTTTTGATGATGCAATTTTCTCTTTCTCTTATCTCAATTCGAGTTCAGACTCAAGTTTTTCTATTTCCAATGCAAGATTTAATAATGCGCAATACACTATTTACTGAATGGAAGAGTACATCTTTTTTTCTCATTAATTAATGAAAGAGTACAACTTGAAATTTGGTAATAGAGGTTTTTAGATTAGATGGCTTTTTAATCGTCCAAACTAAAAGAGTACATCTTATTTGCGTATTGAAAAATTAAAATGAAAATATCACTTTATCATTTTTTGTTCTCCATATATAGCTTTTATTTACTGGATGTATTTATCTCAACAATCTCTCCTTGTAATGAAAGAGATCTTCTCTATCTTTGTTCTAACATATGTTATACGCTTAAACTTTAATTTTCGTACTTAATTATTATTACATACAATTTATAATTAAGTTGATATAATGGGCATACCACTTACGTTATTATATATTAAATAACATAGCAACAAATTCTTCTTACTTTATGTCATTTTTGCCTTTATTAAAACTCATAAACTAAAAAAATAGTATTAATATGAAAACTCATGTTGCAAGTCATGAGCATAATAAATTGATACAAAAAACACCAAAGCTAGAGGAATATCAATATCTACAATAAAAGTTTTGATCATGATAAATAAATTGAAACATCGAAGTAGGACATATACAATTAAAAATATAAGCTATAAGAAAGTATTACGTACAACATAATTATATCACATATTTATGCCTAATAACAAAACTAATGAACTCATTTCATAACGTCTATATCTAACTAACTTATATGGGTACACTATTCAAGATTAGATGACATCAAATAATCAAGTCAAAAGAAACCTGATTATTCTTCAAATTGAGCACGTAATGTCTTTTCACATTAAATTTTATATTTTTTTTCATTTTTTATTTAGCATTATAGACATATTTTAATATTATCTTTTATATATATATATATATACACACACACACTAACTTACATGGGACACAATGTCTCATTAGAGACATGTTTTAATAATCTATATCGTTAAAAAAAATTATTACCAATTAAATAAGGATTCATATGCGTAGCACGTGGCCAGAGACTAGTAAATTAAAAGTCAAGAACTTACTTTTGTTATATTAGCAAACAATATCTTATCTATGCTTCTTTCAAGTTGTAATCCATTTGAAAATTCATCATTGATATCAAAGCTTGTTCATTTCTAATATAAAAACTAATCCTCGTCGACTAATGCGAGTGTAAAGATATGATACATCAGTCTAAATTAACTCCAAAAGCTATCTAATGAGGGGAGGATTATCCAAGTCCAGATAAACAAACCACCTGTTCATTTCCAATCAATATGGAATTTAACCCACTCTAACATCCCTTTATGCTAAGGTCAAACTAGAGCATGGACCGGGAACCTAAATGGAGATGAACCTGGCTTTGATAACATGTAAAATACATAGCCAATGGATCCATTTCCTTGTAATAGTATTATTTTAAGAATAAAAGTTATTTTTAGGTATATAAGGAAATTTATTTAAGAAAAATCAATCAGAAAAATTCTTTAAATATCTCTACCTATAGTTAAGCCATATTAAGTGTAGATATGTCTATATACATTCTGTAATAAAATATTACCCCAATTTTAAGCATTATTAAGCCCTTCTCAACGAACTATTTGGACCCATCTTTGATGCTTGAGAACTTTTTAAGGAAAAGTTTTCAAACTCTAATTCGAAATCTATGATCAAACACATCTTGGAAAATATTTCCTTTTTAAAAATATACGATCAAACATATCGTAGAAAATACTTCCATTTTCAAAATCTGATTCAAACAACATATGGAATTCTATCAAAATTTTAAGCCCTATATAATCCTACACTTTGGATCCTCACAGTGAACTACTTCTACTTCCTTTCCTTTCTTGTGACTCATTGCACAAGAAAGAAAAAACAAACCCGTGCATATAATGACCATTGATAGTATAATCACAAATGGAAAATCACCTATGCTAGGTGAGGAAAAGCCACTAATTTCTTATGCATCCCATGTGAAACATGAGTCCAACATTCCCACACAATACATATGTCCGGACGGCAAGAAGCCTTGTGCTATAGCACAAGAACATCCCGTTACCCTTATTGACTTAAGGGGTATCTTTTCTGGTGACCCTGACGCATCCCGACAAGCTTTTGTGCTTGTTGGTGAAGCATGTAGGAGTAATGGTTTCTTTCTTGTAGTGAACCACAGAGTTAATGTTAATCTCATCTCCAATGTGCATCGTTACGTGGACATGTTCTTTGACATGCCTCTCTCTAAAAAGCAAAAAGCTCTGAGGAAAATTGGTGAGCATTATGGGTATGCCAACAGCTTTACTAGAAGGTTTTCATCGAAGTTTCCTTGGAAAGAGACACTCCCTTTACGATACTCTGCTAAAGAAGAATCATCTTACATAGTTGAAGAGTATTTCCAAAGGACATTGGGTGAAAGTTTTAACAATCTTGGGTAAGGACAATTGACTACCTTAGTACTCCTCTGTTTCAAATTGTTTGTCGTACTTTTCTTTTTGGTAAGTTTCAAAAACTAGTATTTTTCCTTTTTTTGGCATGATATGTTTAAGTCCACAAAATTAAATGATATTCTGGTACTTTTTACATATCTTTAATCTAAGACTACATGATTTCAAAAGTGTGTCTTTACTTTCTTAAACATCATATCAAATCAAAACTAGCCAAACAAATTGAAATAGAACTAACATTTTTTCCCTTTAACTACACAGGAATGTTTATCAAGAATAATGCAATTCCATGAGCACACTTTCTCTTAGGATCTGGGAACTCTTAGGGATTATCCTAGGCATACAGAAGAGCCACTTCAAAGAATATTTCGAAGATAATGAATCTATAATGAGAATCAACTACTATCGTCCATGCTAGAAACCAGAGCTCACCTTAGGAACAGGGCCTCATTTTGATCCAACATCACTAACAATTCTCCATCAACATTGTGTTAGCGGACTTCAAGTTTTTGTTGACAACGAATTGTACTCCATCAGTCCAAATTTCAATGATTTTGTGGTTAACATAGATGAAACATTTATGGTAAGAAAATTTACGGACCCTAACTAATAAGCTAGCGTACTACATACAGATCATTTAAAGAGAGACAATGAAACAAACAATACATATTTATGTGACATGTAATACATTATCTTTTCACATGACGTTCAATAGTATACAACATGAGTATGATGTCCTATTGATATTGTTGTGCATACATTGAAAAAGAGGTCACGTAACATATTTGGTCTTTGCCCTTTTGCAGGCGCTATCAAATGGTCGATACAAAAGGAACTTGGATAGAGCAATGGTAAACAACAAGACTCCAAGGAAATCACTTTCTTTCTTTCTTTGTCCAGAAATATATAAGATGGTGGACTACAATAACTCACGAATATATCCTGACTTCACATGGCCTACTCTCCTTGAGTTTACTCAGAAGCATCGCAGAGTTGATTCAACACTCTTCGAGCTTTCTCGAATTGGCTTCAACATAATAATGCACAAACTTAAAAGCTATACATATGAGGTTCAAGATTGAAGGCCTTGGAATCTTCTGCATATATGTTTAATCTTTTCTTCAGAACTACAGATCTTTTTGCTTCAATAATTCTATTAATTTAGAGACCTAGTATTTAGGAGTTGATTTCTATTTCAGTTTTATGGAGGCTGCTAAATATGAGAAATAGAGATACGCAATGCAGGAGGAGCTCAAAATGATAGAAAAGAACAACACATGGGAGCTGGTTTACAGACCATCACATAAGAAGGCTATTGGAGTCAAGTGGGTTTATAGAACCAAGCTCAATCCCGATGGTTCCATAAACAAGTACAAGGCCAAGTTGGTTGCAAAAGGGTACGCACAAATGTTTGTAGTAGATTTTTCAAAAACTTTTGCTCCTGTCGCCCGTTTGGATATGATAAGAATGTTGTTAGCTTTAGCAGCTCAATGGGGATGGAAGATACACCAGCTTTATGTGAAATTAGCTTTCCTAAATGGCTACCTTGAAGAAGAAATCTTTGTAGAACAACCTAAATGTTTTTCTATCAGAGGCAAAAAAGACAAAGTGTACCTTCTAAAGAAGGAATTGTATGGCTCAAAACAAGCTCCTAGAACTTGGTATAGAAAAATTGATGCTCATCTTCTAAGCTTAGGCTTTCAGAAAAGTCTCAGCGAGTCTACTCTCTATATTAGAAAAGAAGATTCTGAATTAACCATTGTTTCTTTGTATGTAGATGATTTGTTAATTACAGATAGCAATTTGGACTTGATCCATTTGTTCAAGACTGAAATGATGGAAGTTTTTGAGATGGCAGACCTTGGTGAAATGTTCTACTTTCTTGGAATGGAAATTCACCAAAAATTACATGAGATCTTTATATGCCTACAGAAATATGGTAAATCAGTTCTCATAAAGTTCAAAATGGAAGAATGTAAGTCTACAAAATCACCTATGAATCAAAAAGAGAAGTTTTGCAAAAAAGACGGAGCTGAAAAGGTTGATGAAGGACTTTATAAGAGCCTGATAGGTTGCCTAATGTACTTGACTGCAACAAGACCCGATATTCTTTATGTTGTGAGGTTACTTTCAAGATATATGCATTGTGCTAGCGAAATTCATTTTCAAGTAGCTAAACGTGTGATCAGATATGTTAAAGGTATTGTGAATTTTTGCATAATGTTCAAAAAAGCATCAGATTTTCAGTTTCTTAGATTTTCTAATAGTGATTGGGCTGGTAGCTCAGGTGATATGAGAAGCACCTTAGATTACTATTTTAGTTTGGGTTCTTGTCACGACCTAGAGTGCCCCCTAGACATAACGTGGCGTATAAGACCCCGAAAGGCCTCATTGAAGCCACTTAGCATACATGCATTCAAGATCATAGAAATTTAAGATTTCAAAGATAATTTCATATCAAAGCTTTTAAGAAAATAGCGGAAGTCTACATCAAATGTCTCAAAGCCAATCTAACATAAGAATGAGAAATAACATATGGGACATAACCCAATACAATGTCAAAATGAGAGAACATAGAAGTAAGAACAACAAGGATATGTCCTCGAATGTATGAGGACTCACCAACTCTTCAAAAAACCATCTACTAAGCTCTAGCCACGAATAGATGGAGAATCACCAAGCCCTACATTATAAGACAATGTAGGCAAAAAGTATGTGTTAGTACGAGGAATGTACTAAGTATGATAGCAATGCACCAAATCATATAAACATGCTAAAACGAGACATTTTCATGACATGCAATGACCAAGCTAAAACATGAAGAAAAGGTTTGCAACACAAATCATAAACCATGGTCAAAGCAAGCTAAATATCTTTACATCACTTAAGAAATATCATAGGGGCACTTTAATTCTTAGTCTGTGGGAAGTAGCCTTAACCGACATGTAAGACCATGTGAGCTATAACCATGGAATCCGGTGTCTAACTCCACACCGATAGGGCCATCCTACTTGCCAAGGTAGGACCCTTTACTTAACATATAGCCTATGTGGATCCATTAGCTAGTGTCTATCATAGATGATCATCCTATGGTTGCACATAGTTTAGGCGACATGGGTAATCGCCACTTGTCCACTCGGTGCTAAGCATAATTCCCACGGATTAGACATAGTTCATTTATCATAAGTAGACATGGGTAGTCGCCTCTTGTCTATCATTAGTCATAAGTTCAGTATTAGTAGACATGGGTGGTTGCCTCTTGTCTACATTAGGGAATATGGGTGATCGCCTCTTGTCCCTTCTTTAGAATAACTCCTTAATCATCGAATCCAGTTTAGTTGAGCAAGCCTTTCAACAAGTTATGAATCATTACATGTGAGAAAACCTTTCACATTCATGAGTTGAGTAATATATGAGATTTTCTTTTCACAACTCAACAACAACATCAACATATCATAAACTTTGATGCTTCAATCTCAAAGGACCCTTACATCATCATCAGCTTCATAAGAGACATTCATAATTTCATAAACTTCATCTTTACATAGTTCATCATGCTCATAATTTTCAAATCATAGTGTTTACATGTGTTCATGAGAGTTCCTCTTAAATTATGCAATTCAATGCAAACTCATGCTTAGAAGACCATAAAAAAGGCAATTTGACCATAATTGAAGGAACCCACATAATAGAGGAATATAGTTTTTGATTGAGCATGCTTACTTTCATAAAACCATCATTAGGTCATTCATAATCTCATCATGAAAAGTCTTAGCTTAGAAATCATAATTCATGCATGGATTCATAGAGATTTCATAAAATTCATCACTTTATAATTCAACCCACCAACAAAGCATATATTTTGAAATTGGGGGATTTGGCATGGGTTCATGGGGATTCATCTAAATTAATGAATTTTAACTCAATTTATACTTTAAAATTCATAAAACAATCAATTAAGTCAACATTGCAAGGAACCCATGACATTGAAGAAAACCCTAGCATCAATGGAGGATTTCTAACTTTAAATTTGAAAATTTAAGGACTTCATGGAGGAAAGGGCCCCATTAATGAACACTATCATACCTTAGAGTCCCAATTCCTTAAGAAATTGATGAAGAAAAACTTGATTTCTTGAACCCTAGCTTGTCTTCTTCTTCTTCTTCTAACTTCTAGAGAGAGAATTATTTGAGAGAGGAGAGTTTGGGGAAATTTGCAAAGGTGATTGGAAGGATTGTTTTTAGGATTAAAAGGGCTTATATAGTGTTAGGAGTTGAAGGAAACTGATTTAAATGAGTAAATAAGTCATTAGGTAAAAAGACCAAACAATTCCTAAAAAACTTCTCGGGAACCCCTTCACAAACAGCCTGACCTACGGTTGGTAGGTCAACCTACTACCTGTAGGTGACAAACCGTAGGTCAGCTTGCCTAGGCCCAAAAAATTTACTTAATTTCTTCCCCAAAACAGTAGCATCAACAGTTCCTTTCCCATGCTTGACCTACGATTGGTAGGTCAACCTACTAATGGTAGGTCAAGTCGTTGGTCACCTCAAAATCAATTTTTCCCAATTCCTTCCCTTAGGAAGCCCCACCTACGGCTCCCTCCCCCTTGACCTACTATTGGTAAGTGCACCAATGATTAGTAGGTCAAGAAGTGGGTAACCAAAGTTATCAAAAATTGAAATTTTTTTCCCTTTCCGAATCCGGTGTATTACATTATCTCCCGCTTGGGAACATTCGTCCTCGAATGAGAATCGACACATCATAAGGAGGGTAAGAAACAAGAGCTAACAACCCATCCTAGAATGCAATCACATAAATGAACATATCCGAGGAGGAAAACATCAACTCCAAGCCTAAGCATGTTCAACACATCATTTCATTAAGACTTTATGCAACTCATACTCAATGCACATAATCATAGATAAATCAATCAAGCTAGCTCATTTCTCAAAATTAGACTCTTCATGAACATGCATAATCAAGGAATCATGGAAATAACTAAGACGCATGAAACCAAAAGAATGAACCATGAAGAACTAGATACCTCAAGCAAGAGTAGGATCGGAGGGAAAGAGATGAGGATATCGGGACATCATATCGGCCTCGGCCTCCCAAGTAACACCCTCAACTAATTGATTCCTCCAAACAACCTTCACGGAAGCAACTTCTTTATTTCTTAACTTTTGGACTTGCCGGTCTAAAATCTCAACTGGAAATTCTTCATAGGAAAGACTATACTTTATGCAAAGATTCTCCAATGGCACTATAGACTTCGGATCACCAACACATTTCTTCAACAATGAGGCAAGGAAAACCGGATGCACCGATGCCAAATCATTAGGCAAATAAAGTTCATAAGTAACATTACCAACACGTCTCAAAATTTGATATGGGCCTACATAACGGGAACTAAGCTTCCCTCTGTTCCCGAATCTCATTACACCCTTCGTGGGTGAAATTTTCAAGTAAACTCGATCATCAACATCAAATTCTAAATCTCTCCTTTTAACATTGGCATAGGACTTTTGTCGACTTTGAATCATTTTCAACCTTTCTCTAATAAGCCTAACTTTCGGGACCTATCAAAGCAACTTCACCAACTTCAAACCAACCTATAGGAGATCTACACCTCCTACCATAAAAACCTTCAAATGGAGCCAGGCCATTACTAGAATGGTAGCTATTATTATAAGCAAACTCAATCAAAGGCAAATGATCATCTCAATTACCCTTGAAATCAATTACATAAGCTCTCAACATATCTTTAAAAGTTTGGATAGCATGCTTTGCTTGCCCATCGATTTTAGGATGAAAGACCGTGCTAAGCTTAACATGAGTACTAAGACCCCTTTGGAAAGATTTCCAAAATTGAGAAGTGAATTGTGCACCTCGATTGGAGATAATAGATAAAGGCACTCCATGCAACCTAACCATTTTCGTCAAGTACAACTTAGCATAATTCTCCACCGAATAAGAAACCTTGACGGAAATGAAATGGGTTGATTTTTTCATACGATCCACAATAATCCAAATCGAATCATATTGTTGCTGGGTGCGTGGTAAACCACAATAAAGTCCATATTAAAATCTTTCCACTTCCAAGTAGGAATACTAATATCTTGGGACAAACCTCCCAGCTTTTGATGCTCAACCTTCACTTGTTGCTAATTAGGACCTTAGCAACAAATTTTGAAATATCCTTCTTCATATTATTCCACCAATAGACCTCCCGCAAATCACGGTACATCTTGGTAGCTCCCGGGTGAATGGAATATCTAGAACTATGGGCTTTCGATATAATTTGTCTTCTTAAGTCATCTACATCTGGAACACACAGACGACCTTGATATCGAAGCACACCATCTTCCCCTTGGGAGAAAGCCTCAACAGAATTTTTGAGCACCACTTCCTTCAACTCAACAGAATTAGAATCAAGATCTTGTTTAGCCTTCACATCAGACGCAAGGGACCGAACCATTGTGAATCATAACACCACTCTCACTAGAGTCAATCAAACGAACACCCAATCGAGCCAAACTATGAACATCACAACCAATTCTTTCTTACCATCCTCAACATGAGCAACACTACCCATAGACAACCGACTAAGAGCATCCGCCACCACATTCGCCTTGCCAGGGTGATAAAGGACACTCATGTCATAGTCTTTTAACAACTCAAGCCACCTCCTTTGGTGAAGATTTAGATCTTTTTGTTTTAAAAAATATTGCAAACTCTTATGATCGGTAAAAATGATAACATGCACACCATACAAATAATGCCTCAAAATCTTTAAAGCAAACACAACCGCCGCTAATTCTAAATCATGTGTAGGATAGTTCTTTTCATGAAACTGGAGTTGCCTTGAAGCATAAGCAATAACTCTTCCATTTTGCATAAGAACACACCCTAACCCAATCCTTGAAGCATCACAATAAACCACAAAACCATCGGACCTTCCGGTAAAGTCAATATCGGAGCCGAGGTAAGTCTATCTTTCAACTTTTGAAAACTCTACTCACATGCTTCGAACCAAGTGAAGTTAACCTTCTTTTGAGTCAAAGCCGTCAATAGGGAAGCAATCAAAGAAAACCCTTTAACAAATCTCCTATAATAACCGGCTAAACCCAAGAAACTACGAATATCTGGAGGTGCTAGAGGTCTAGGCCAATTCCTAACCGCATCCGTCTTCTTAGGATCTACCTCAGTATCCTTACCGGAGACAATGTGACCAACAAAAGCCATGGACCTTAGCAAAAACTCACATTTACTAAAATTCGCAAAAAGTTGTTTGTCCTTGAGAACATGCAATACAATTCTCAAATGATTGGCATGCTTATCCTCACTCCTTGAGTAAACCAAAATATCATTTATGAATACAATCACAAACATATCAAAATATTGCATAAACACCCTATTCGTCAAATCCATAAATGCGGCTGGAGCATTTGTCAACCCAAACAACATCACTAGGAATTCATAATGGCCATATCTAATCTAGAAAGCCGCTTTCAGAATATAATCTTCTTTCGCCCTCAATTGGTGATAACCCGAACAAAGGTCGACCTTAGAGAAGTAAATAGCCCCTTGAAGTTGATCAAACAAGTCATCTATCCTTGGAAGAGGGTACTTATTCTTAATGGTAACCTTGTTCAATTTGCGGTAGTCAATGCACATACGAAGTGAGCCATCCTTCTTCCCTACAAACAAGACAGGAGCATCCCATGGAGAAATACTTGGTTGGATGAAACCCTTATCCAATAAGTCTTTCAATTGATCTTTTAGGTCCTTAAGTTCTGCCGGAGCCATTCTATAAGGAGGAATAGAGATAGGTTGCGTATCTGGGAGAAGGTCAATACTGAAATCTATTTCCCTTTCGGGAGAAATACCGGGTAAATCATCAGGAAACACTTCCGAAAACTCATTAACAATGGGGATCGACTCAAGAGTAGGGGTTTAGGAATCCACATCCCTCACCCTAACAAGATGGTATATGCACCCCTTAGAAATCATCTTTATAGATTTAAGACATGACAAAAATTGACCTTGAGGCATAGAATTTCCCCTCTTCAACTCTAGGATAGTCTCATTTGGGAATTGAAACTTGACCACTCAGGTACTACAATCAATAGAAGCGTAACAAAAATGCAACCAATTCATCCCAAAAATAACATCAAAATCTAACATATAAGCTCTACAAGATCAACATGAGTGACTCTATGGGATAAGGAGATGGGAAAATTTCTATAGACTCTCTTAGCCACAATGGATTCACTAATAGGCGTAGAGACATGAAAAGGATCTAACAACACATCCGGAAGAACATCAAACCTCATAGCCACATATGGTGTCACAAAAGACAAAGTAGCACCGGGATCAAGCAAAGCATAAACATCAAAGTGAAAGAATTTCAACATACCGGTAACCACATCGGGAGAACCCTCTTGTTCATGGCGAGCTTGAAGTGCATAGAATCAATTTTTCTTCTGATTTCTACTAGAACTCGACAGATTTTGAGGTTGTGTTCGTCAACGATTATCCCCTTTATTTTTAGCCACTAAGGGACAATCCCTTTTCTTGTGATCCATCTTGCCACAACCAAAGCATTCATTAGAACCGGCTAGACATTTACCCTCATGCTTTTTCCCACACTTAGCACAAGTAGTCGATGAAAAACCACCACCATTCCCTCCTTGAGGCTTAGGGTTATACACACTATTTTTGTTAAACTTAGGATGAGGATTAGTGGAACCTTGACCGGAAGACCTCTGTTGAAATCTAGAACGATCATATCCATTGGACCTTGAATGTGAGAAATTACCATCACCGGTCTTTGCCCTCTTTGCCTCTCCAGACTTTTCCTTAAGTTTCTCCTCTTCTATTTGTTGAGCATGCACCATGAGATGAGAAATATCCATGTCATTGACAGGCATGGCGGTACGACATTCCTTGACCACCATTTTGGACACTCTCAAAATGAACTTACTCATCCTTGCCCTAGGATCGGCAACCATAGTAGGAGCATATCGAGACAATTTGGTGAACTTCAAAGCATACTCCTTCACACTCATGCTTCCTTGACGAAAGTTGATGAACTCGAGCACCCTTGCCTCTCTCATCTCAAGGGAAAAGAACCTATCAAGAAAAGATCCTATCATCCGCCCTCTCAATCTTCCATTGCTAAAACCACACTTGAGCAAGACCCTTAAGTTGATAAGCGAAGGACCTTTCAAGCCTCCCCGCTTCGATTCGTTTGCTTTCCCTTTCTCACTCTAAAAGAATGAAAAAAACCTTGCTTTGCCTCCATCCTTCTTCACTAATTCATTATAAGGTCTATTTATCCTTTTTAGAAGATGGTATGCCGCAACTTGGACTTAAACCGAAATGCATTAGCATTGCTTCCTAAGAGCAGTATGCCTACTGATTTCACCATAGCGGCTTATCTGGCCAACTCTGCCTATTCCTTCGGCGTCACACCCATGATCATTAGCATCTTGTACACCTCATCAATGAACTATTGAGGATCCTCCTCAACCTTAGAACCATGAAATTCTGGAGGGTTCATTCTAGTTAAGTCTCTCACCCTTGATGCTGTCGTACCCATATTTGGGTTCACGGGAGCAATAACCTATCTATTGGCTTGAGCCGTCATGGCATGAGCCAACACTTGAAGAGCAGCTCTAAACTCCGCATCAGTCACTTGTTCGGCCAAAGGGTCAGCCAGAACTTGAGGAGCTTTAGGAGGAGCTTGTTGTTCCACATTCTCTCCCGCATTTCTTCTAGCATGAGCTCTTAAGGTAGCCATATCCTGAAACGCATAGGATAGGGATTAGGAGAGATACATATAGAGTTGCACTCTATCGCACGGCTTAAGAGTAATGAAAGAAGTGGAATTTCTTAAATGTCTTATAGCCTCTCATTCATAAATGTGGTGCGCTTCACACTCATGAACAAGACTCTACTCGACGTGGCTTATGAGACATCCCAGGATCTTTCAAGAACCCTGTTCTCTGAATACCAAATTTTTCACGACCTAGAGTGCCCCCTACATATAGCATGGCATACAAGACCATGAAAGGCCTAATACAAGCCATTTAGCATACATGCATAGAAGATCATAGAGATTTAAGAGTTCAAAGACAATTTCATATCAAAGCTTTTAAGAAAATAGCGGAAGTCTACATCAAATATCTCAAAGCCAATCTAACATAAGAATGAGAAACAACATTTGCAACGTAACCCAATACAATGTCAAAATGAAAAAAAACATAGAATTAAGAACAACAAGGCTATGTCCTCGAATGTATGAAAACTCACCAAGTCTTCCCAAAACCTTCTAGTAAGCTCTAGCCAGAAATAGATGGAGAATCGCCAAGCTCTACATTAAGAGACAATGTAGGCAAAAAGTATGCGTTAGTACGAGGAATGTACTAAGTATGATAGCAATGCACCAAATCATATAAACATGCTAAAACATGACATTTTCATGACATGCAATGACCAAGCTAAAACATGAAGAAAAGGTTAGCAACACAAATCATAAACCATGGTCAAAGCAAGCTAAATATCTTTACATCACTAGAGAAATATCTTAAGAGAACTTTAATTCTTTGTTTGTGGGAAGTAGCCTTAACCGACATGTAAGACCATATGAGATATCAACATGGAATCTAGTGTCTAACCCCACACCGATAGGGCCATCCTACTTGCCATGGTAGGACCCTTTACTTAACATATAGCTTATGTGGATTCACTAGCTAGTGTCTATCGTAGACCATCATCCTATGGTGGCACATAGATTTTGGGATATGGGTAATCGCCACTTGTCCACTCGGTGGTTAGCATAATTCCCACAGATTAGACATAGTTCGTTTATCATAAGTAGATATGGGTAGTCGCCTCTTGTCTACCATTAGTCATAAGTTCATTATTAGTAGATATGGGTGATCGCCTCTTATCCCTTTATTAAAATAGCTCCTTAATCATCGATTCAAGTTTAGTTGAGTAAGACTTTTAACAAGTTATGAATCATTACATGTGAGAAAACCTTTAACATTCATGGGTTGAGTAATATATGAGAATTTCCTTTCACAACTCAACAACAACATCAACATATCATAAACTTTGATGCTTCAATCTCAAAGCACCCTTACATCATCATTAGCTTCATAAGAGACATGCATAATTTCATAAACTTCATCATCATGCTCAGAATTTATGAATCATAGAGTTTATGTGGGTTCATAAGAGTTCCTCTTAAATCATGTAATTCAATGCAAACTCATGCTTAGAAGACCATAAACAAGGAAATTTGACCATAATTGAAGGAATCCACATAATAGAGGAAAATCATAGTTTTTGATTGAACATGCTTACTTTCATAAAACTATCATTAGGCCATTCATAATCTCATCATGAAAAGTCAAAGCTTAGAAATTATAATTCATGCAATGATTCATAGAGATTTCATAAAATTTATCACTTTATCATTCAACCCACCAACAGAGCATAGATTTCAAAATTGTGGGATTTGGCTTGGGTCCATGGGGATTCATCTAAATTCATTAAATTTATACTTCAAAATTAATAAAACAATCAATTAAGTCAACATTGCAAGGAACCCATGACATTGAAGAAAACCCTAGCATCAATGGATGATTTCTAACTTGAAAATTAAAGATTTAAGGACTTCATGGAGGTAAGGGCTCCATGAATGAACACTATCATACCTTAGAGTCCCAATTCCTTAAGCAATTGATGAAGAAAAACTTGATTTCTTGAACCCTAGCTTGCCCTCCTCTTCTTCTTCTTCTAACTTCTAGAGAGAGAATTATTTGAGATAAGAGAGTTTGGGGATTTTGTAAAAGTGATTGGAAGGGTAGTTTTTAGGATTAAAAGGGCTTGTATAGTGTTAGGAGTTGAAGGAAACTGACTTAAATGAGTAAATTAGTCATTAGGTTAAAAGAGCAAACGATCCCAAAAAAAATTTCTCGGAATCCCTTCACCTACCGCCTGACCTAGGTTTGGTAGGTCAACCTGCCTAGGCCCAAAAAATTTATTTAATTTCTTCCCCAAAATAGTATCGTCAACGGTTCGTTCCTATGCTTGACCTACGATTGGTAGGTCAACCTATTAATGGTAGGTCAAGTCGTTGGTCACCCCAAAATCAATTTTTCCCAATTCTTTCCATTAGGCAGCCCCACCTACGGCTCCCTCCCCCTGGACCTACTGTTGGTAAGTCCACCAATGATTAGTAGGTCAAGTAGTAGGTCACCAAAGTTTTCAAAAATTGAAATTTTTCGCCTTTTTCAAATCCGGGGTATTACAGTTCTTTAATGTTCTCGTTGTGTTCAAAGAAACAAGATAATGTGGCTCAATCTATAGCAGAAGCAGAGTACATTGCAGCTGCATTAGCTGTGAATCAAGCTCTTTCGATTCGGAAGCTGCTGGCAGATTTATACCTGGAGCAAAAGAAGAGCACTGAAATCTTTGTTGATAATCAAGTTGCAAATAATCCTGTTTCACATGGAAACACGAAACATTTTAAGATCAAGCTTTATTTCTTGAGGGAGGTGGAAAAGAATGGAGATATAGACTGAGTGCACTGCAAAACTGATTTTTAGACTACTGATATTTTAACTAAGGCCCTACCTAGAGCAAGATTTGAGTTTCTCAGTAAAACACTTGGGGTTGCTGCTCTTGAGTCGAGGAGGAATTTTGAAAGTGGTGCCTCAAAAGCTGGAGATTAGTTGCACCTTTCTGTATACAGCTTAAAAGTAGGATTAAGTTCAGAAAAATAAGGATGCAATGTTGGGCATAATCTGATTAGTTAGTTGCTATATTTTAGGCTTTAGTTATTGGAGATAATGTTAGCTTATTTTACTCCTTTTCTTTATCTTTTTAACTTATGAATTCATGTATTTATATTGCAGTCATTATTTAAATAAATTATGCAACTGAACCTTGTTATCTTTTGTTTTCTTTCTTTGTCAATATCTGTTATTCTCCTACAGATTGGTATCGGAGCATCTAACCCTAATTAACAATTGATTCACTTGAGATTCCCTTGGGTAAAGATTGGACAACTATGGTCTGACTCTGCACAACAAACACTTTACAGCCAATCATTATTTTGTTTACCGCAGTTGCTGGCATAGAGTTAGCCGATGCTTATTCACCATATACCACGTTGCTTCTTCTCCAGGAAACGGTCCACGACCCGTGGACCTTCTACATCCACGCGGCTTACTATTGTAGCCACAGGATGACACACACACACATTGTTAGACTGTGAGTGTTTCAGTGTATGGCTATTCGAGTTCACAAAGATGCATAATTGTAGTTCCTGGAGAGCAAAGAACATGCCAAAATTTGCACTGAACAACTTGCGGCACTTAGATCTCAAGTAATCAACTGAAAACCACTTGAGCAAACGAGCTATATTTTCTGATAAGATATCCAACTCTGTTGTATAATACTCTATAAAGATTTTTTCTTTACAGATATCCCCAAAATGTACAGTTTCAAGTTCACTCACCTTGTTATTCACCAGCCTTTCTCGATAAACTATATCAAGTTTCATGAAACTCAAGAAAAGTGATAGTTGACACAATTAAGCAGTTACATAAGTTTGAATGTAGGAATGGTACAATGTTATGAATAAATTATAGAACAGAGTTATCAACAGAAAATCATAACATAGCAAGGGTTTCAAAGTAGGTAGCAACTTGAAATTGAAAAAGTTCATCCATGGATAATGGTAAAGTCGGTTAAATGATGCATTCCTCGAGTTGTACAATATTATCTCTCTGCCAAGCCTGAACAGTACTTGATTACCATTCCCTGCCACAAACAATGATGATATATAACCCTTACAATCAATGGGTGATGAGATGTTAACAAACTTCGCCCACGATTTCTAAACACCGTACTCCTTCATCACCCACATATCCACCTTATTTGGTTCATCATAGTTACAACAAGCAACTAAATACCCTCTCAAAACATTTAATGTCCAATAAAAAATACCTCCGTCTTCATAACTCAGTAATGCTATTTTTCCATGTATTTTTTCACCCAAATCCAAAGTAACAATCTCCCAAGAACCACAACAATAGCTTCCTTCCCAATAAAGAGGGCCATTTACAAATAATCCCACCTTTCCGTTTATAAAACCACTAGTAAAATCTTGTATTTTTGACAAAGAACGAGCCTTTAAGCTGTAAACCCTTACAACATTCTCTATCTACCTTCATTTAGACTAAAACTAAATATCTTCACAACCTTATAATCATCGTTAGATGCATCATAACAAAATCCATATCTAATAAAACAACCCCAATCAAATATTCCATCACGAAACACATGGAAATTTCCGGTACATGGATTGAATATCATAAGGGTCAATAAGTCTTTGCATAAGCAGATTAACCCATTGCAACAACCCAAAATACGAATAGGGAGTTCCAAAGATTTAGGAAAAAACAAATCTTATTTAGATATAGTAATAGATGAATTTTTTTCACATTTTATGGTGTAAACATTGAAGAAACTTCTCAAACAAAAATAATCTGAACCTACTATAAGAAATCTATAACCAGTCATTTTTTGGGCATGATCAGTTTTGAGGAATTGAGTAGCTAAGAGTAAAAAAGGCCATGATTTTAAAACACAGTTGAATCTAGAGAGGGATTTAAGAGGTAACTTTAAGAGACTATCAAAGATTATTTCTTGTGGTTACTCTTGAGTACAAAATTTTTCTGGATTCTCCATCTTCTACGTGGCGTTTGAGCAATGTTTTTGCAAAAACCCTATTTTTTGAGGGGTCATATAAATATTGGATTGTTTCTCAATTTCGTGTGACATACCAAAAGAATTCATGTGGCAAGGCGTATGTCACACGTTCATGGATTGTCAGTGTATACTCCACACGTTCATGAATTGTCAGTGTTTAGGAATAAGGGATGTTGTGACTATCAAATTACAAAGTTGAGGGGTAATTAAGTACACGTGAAGTTTAGGTTGAATTGACCATTAGATTTGCCTATTTACTCTTAACGCAATATATGTGTATCACAAAAGATGCAGTACAAGGTTTGAGTTTTCATCTTGTTGGATGACTGGATCGTCGGAACTTGAATATCACTAGAATTAATTCTTAAATATGTGTATGGTTCAAGTCTTGAGGATCAATTTAGATTTGTGTTCTTCGTATTAGATAATCTTATAACATGACTTTCTAACTATGTGGTTTCTGCTATAAAGATAAACATTGTAACAACAACATATCCAGTGTAGATCCATAAGTAGAATCTGATGTACAAACCTTACCCTTAACTTTTGAGGGGTAGAGAGAGTACAATAGAAAGGAAAATACAGACCACAAAATAGCAAGATAGCTAAAAATTGGATTAAAATACGAATCCTAGGAAGATGAACACTGTATAGCCCTTATCTAGAACAAATTTGTCTAAAATCATCGCCATTTACTATAAGTAGCGGATGGCATATCATCTTCTAATACATATCAATATACATACAACATACATTCAAGGGAAGGAGAAGCTTTTTCAACATTTTGTTGTGACGAACTTGACTTAAAACTACCAACAATGTGAGATGCAATTAGCATATGTAGGTAAGTCAACCTCTATACATTGCACATGGTAATAACGTTAGTACATCACAAATGAACTGTAAGAAAAAGGGAAAGCCGGCATTTCTTCATTGCGTTCCATGCAGTTAACAGGGGGTGGATTAGTTGTTCAGTTGTTCCTAACATAGTTTTATCACTTCCTGAAAGTTCAATAATACAGAAAAGTTAACAAAAAAACTCATTGACATCTCATAAGACAAGTAAAAGCAGGGTAGATCTAGAAGGCAACACATGAAGATCTAGCTCTGCCACATTTTACATTTAACATGTACTAAATACAAGTTGGCCTTATTTGAGCAAAAAAGAAGAGCTCCATTTCCCAACATTGAGAAACGTAAAAGGTGCTTCTGTTCACGTTCTAAACAGTGAAGATGAGCAAATATAAGGTAGTTAAGTAATCTCAAGGCTAGACTGCATGAAAGCGGTGCACACATGGTATACTTGGTCTATAAATACCAAAAGAAAACAAAATCTAAGAAAGGGTCACAAAATATACTCATGCAGATCTACATGCAACATATTCACACACCCAAATTGGGTAATTTGATTCAGAGATGGAGCACTTCACAAAAAGCACAACTCTCCCTAGCTCCACAAAATATAACTAGCAAGAGTTTCCACACACAAACGTTGGCTAATTAACATTTGTCCCTCGTATTGTTTCCACTAAATGTACGATTAAATTTACGTTGGTTATGATTCATTTCACCCCTGTTTCCTCAATTTAGTGTCACACAAAGGATGATAATCAACCAATTGATCTATAAGAATAAGTAAATTCATGTGTCAAATTCTTGAAATAATTTTCCTACAAGGATTAATAATTTTTCCTTGTAAGTACATACTCGGCTACATTGCCTTCAATCAGATTCAACATAATCATTCTAATACATTGATTTCAAACAAAATACACCTTTCGTGAAATGCCTTAAACAAGGTTATTAATTTCTTACTTGGTGATACCTCACCATAGAACTAAAGATGTAACACCTCAGACTTAGAAAAGGGGGGACATGCAGTTTTTGGGTTGTAGGCATGACCTATGGCTCCGACATACGGTTGGTAGAAGCATCAATGGGCCGTAGATGGCATCCGTTGGTAGTGGGGAATGAAGTAAAAATTTTCAGAGGAAAGGTTAGGACCTACGGTGGCCATGTACGGTCCCTAGGTACATCTACCAACCGTACATGGGTCCCATTGATTGATGGTCCAAAATCATGTTTTTGAACCTCCCTATGATTGACCAGGATGGTCTGTAGTAGGACCTACAGAAGGTCTGAACCGTAGGTGAGGCTCGACAGTTATTTTGAAGAGGCTTTTGGGTCTTTTCCTAATTGTTGTAACCTAATAGAATTTCATTTTTTCTTCTACCCTAAGCCCTATATAAAGGTTTTGGACTTCAAAATTACCCATTCTCAACTCATTCTCCTAAATTACCAAAACATGACCACATTCATCCTCCCAAATCCTCTCAAGTCTAAGGAAGAAGAAGAAGAGCTTGGGTTCCATTCAAGTCTCCAATCCTCCATTCTTTTTGGGCATCTAGCATCAAGGTATGTGTGTATTCACCCATGGAGTCCTTTCATCCATGGGGTTCACAAAGATTTCAATATACTAATTCAAGTTCCAATTTATTAAATTAGGGTTTCAATCCAATGAATATGAGTTTCTTCCAATTATGATTGATTACGATTACTTAAGTTTTGTAAAACATGAATTGAAGTTAATCTATGATATTTAGTTGAAATTGCATTGACCCATGCCTAAATTATGATTTTCAACTATGATCCTATGATGAACTCATGATATATGAATTATGAATTTCATGAAGATATGCATGTTTTTATGAAGCTATTGTAAATGAATAAATGATGCTTTGAAAGGAAAGTATTGATGTTATGGTGAAAGGATTTCTCACTTACTATGATGATCATGATTGTGAAAGGTATTTCTCACAATAAATTCACATTCATAAAAGGTTTTCTCATCTATGTTAAATGTTGTTTAAGGAGCTATTCTATGTTTTGATTTCAAAAGTGTGGATTAGTAAATATCATTTCCTTTTCCTGTGTTAATTTTATAATTTACTTTTATCTATTTCATTGGGATTTAGACTTAGCACCGAGAGGGCTTTGAGGTGGAGGCTCAAATAGGGTAGTCTCTAGTAACAACCTCTAGTCCCAAACTACGGGCCCCCGTATGATTGTCTTAAATGACCTAGCTAGTGGATCCACTTTAGCAAATGATTATATGTACAGATTCTACCTTGCCAAGTAGTTTCCCCTTCTTTCGGTATGAGGGATATATCAGATTCCATGATATAACTCTCATGGTCTTATTGTCGGTTAAAGCTAATATCCCAAAAAATGATTATGCTTTCTTCAAAGCCTTTCGTATGTACTTTACGCTAATGTATTTTACTATGTCTTGTGAACTTCATGCCATTCCTTTTCTATAAAGCTTTTAAATGTTTCATTCTAAACATGCCTATTCATTTTCAGTGATTTTACTACCATGTTCATGTTTATGCATATTGTCTCATACTTAGTACATTTTATGTACTAATGCATACATGTGCCTTCAATATCTCATGAATGTAGGGTGTGATATTCCTACCCCGCATACTTATGGATAGACATCTATTTTTGGTGCTTCAAGTTTTTGGTGAGTCCTCATGTTTCGAGGACCGAGAGACTTTATAACTTTATGTCTTTTTGTTTCAGATTTTGTATGTGATGTATGGGTTACGCCCCAATCACTTTCCTTATGATATATTAGATGGCTTTGAGACTTATTAGTAAACTTTCGCTTTTGTCAAAAATCTTTTATATGAAATTCTTTCTTTGAACTTGTCACAATCTAAAGTACCCCCTAGACGTGACATGACATAAAAGACCCTTAAAGCCCCTATACAAGCCACTTAGTATACATCATACAAGATAATAGTAGTTAAGAGTTCAAAAGACAATCTAAATATCAAAGAGTTGAAAAAAGTAGCAGAAGTCTACATATAGCCTCAAAGCCATCTAATACATCAATAGTATGAAAGTGGGACCCAACCCATACAAGTTCTAAAATGAAATGACATAAAGTTGTAATAGTGGCATTGTCCTCGAAGTATGAGGACTCGCCAAGTGATCTTAAACTCGATACCACGATCTAGCCACGAGAGGATGGAGAAGAGCCGGATCCTACATATGTGAGAACATGTAGGCAAGAGTATGTGTTAGTACAAGGAATGTACCAAGTATGATAACTATGCATAGAGGTTATAAAATCATGCTAAAAAGAGCTATACATAAAATGCAATGACCAAGTTCAATCATATGATGACATGATAGAAAAAATGAGATTAAAGCCATGGTCAATGCAAGGAAATCATCTTTCAAACAACACATACATGAAATACCTTTAGAAAGTAACCTTAGTTCATTATTGTGGGAAATGAGCCTTAACAGAGATAGACCATATGAGCCATAACATGGAATCCGGTGGCTACTCCACACCGAAAAGAGGTGTCCTTACTTGCCAAGGTAAGAACCATAACTTCAAGCTTACGAGGATCCACTAGCTAATGTCTATCTAAGACAAACCTATAATGGCACATAGTTATGGGATAAGGAGATTGCCACTAGAAATCCGACCTCTACTACGAGAGACCTTCCATCTCGGTATCCTCTTGGTGCTAAGCATAATTCCCACGGATTAGTTATAATTCATAACTTATCTCATCATTAGAAGTCATGGGTAATCCCCTATTGTCTTATTATTTGAAAAGCTCCTTATTCTTGATTCAAGGTTTGGTTGAGAAAACCTTTCAACCCTATGAATCCTTTATGTGAGAAAATCCTTTCACAAATCATGTTTTGAGGAGTACGTGAGAAATCCTTTACAACAACAACAATTATTCACTCACGAAGCACCTTAAATCATCATCAATTTCATAGAGAACATGCATATCTTCATAAATTCATCTTTTTGTAGTTCAAAACCCCATAATATGATCATAATCTAGAAATCATTGATTTTATATAAGTTCATGGGAATTCAACTTTAAAACATGCAATTAACTCATTTCATGCATAAAAAGACATAACTCAATCAATTAAAACATAATTTGAAAGAATCCATATGATAGAAGAAAATCATAATTTCAATTAAAGAATTCTAACTTGTAAAATTGGGAAATTTAGGAACCCTACGGAGAAAAGGACTCCAAAGGTGAAAGCTATCATACCTTGATGTCAAAACCCCACAATCAATGGTTAATTAGGAGATTTGACTTGAAAACCCTAGACCTTCCTTCTTTTTCTTCAAGCTTTTAGATAGAGAAATATTTGAGGAAAGCTTTAGAGGGATTTGGGTGATTTTGAAAAGTTATTAGAAAGGGTAGAATTTATTCATAGAAGACTTATATAGGGTCTAGGATTAGGAATAAACCGACTTAGATTATGAATAAATCAATTAGGGAAAAGACCAAAAAGCCCTTAAAATAACTGCGGGGCTCCGACCTATTGTCCGTAGGTCCAATTACGGACCATCCTGGCATACTGTAGAAAGATTCAAAAATTGATGATTATGGACTTCAATTGACGGGACCTATGTACGATTCGTAGGTCCACAGAGAAACCGTACATACAAACCGTCAGTCCAACTTTGGCCCTCAAAATTTCATTATGTCTTGGAAAGAACTACGAGACCTATCTACGGCCCGTAGAAACAATGACAGACTGTCCTGTTGAGTCGTAGAAAGGATCCTAAAACTTGACATTTTCAAAAAGTTTATTTTGCCATCTACTATTCCCACCTACGGCCCGTGAGTCAACCTACGATCCATAGATGGCTTCCGTAAGTATTGGCACCAGTTCTAAAAAATTTGAAATTTTGGTTCTTTTCAAATACGAGGTGTTATAATATCTCTCTCTTAGGAACATTCTTCCTTGAATGAGAATCAAGATATCATAAGAAGGATAGGAACTAAATCTAATAGCCCAACATTAATGCACATATCCAAGAAGGAAACATCAATTCCAAGCTAAAGCATGTTCAAAACATCATTTCATATGGTCTATATTCAACATATACTCAAATGCACACAAACATTAAGAAATCAATCAAGTTAACTCTTTTTCTCAAAATTTAAGTTTTTTTATGAACATGCGTAAATGAGGAATTGTGGAAATATCTAAGACACATGAGACCGAAAAAGTGAACCATGAGGAACTAAATACCTCAAGATAGAGTAGGAACGGAGGGAAAAAGATGAGGATAATGGGTCATCATATCGGCCTCGGCCTCCTAAGTAGGACCCTCAATTAACTGATTCCCCCAAAGGACTTTTACGGAAGCAATTTCTTTATTTCTCAACTTCCGAACTTACTAGTCTAAAATTTCAGCCGGAACCTCTACTTAAGAGAGACTCTCTTTTATACCAACACTCTACAATGGCATTATAGATGCCGGATCACCAACACACCTCTTCAATAAGGAGACATGGAAAAATGGATGGATCGATGCTAAATCATTAGGCAAGTTAAGTTTAAAAGCAACCTTACCAATTTGCCTCAAAATCTGATATGGGCCCACATAACGGGGACTAAACTTCCCTTTCTTTCCATACCTCATTACACCCTTCATGCGTGAGATTTTCAAGTAGACACAATCATTAACATCAAATTCTAGATCTCTCCGTCTAACATCGACATAGGACTTTTGTCGAATCTGGGCCATCTTTAACTTTGCTCTAATAAGCCGAACTTTCTCCATAGCCTCATGTACCAATTCGGGACCTATCATAGCGACTTAACCAACTTCAAACAAACCTATAGGACATCTACACCTCCTACCATTAAGAGTCTCAAATGGAGCCATAGCAATACTGGAATGATAGCTATTATTATAAGCAAAGTCAATCAAAGGCAAATGATCATCCCAATTACCCTTGAAATCAATCACACAAGCTCTCAACATATCTTTAAATTTTTGGATAGTATGCTCTGCTTTCCCATCGGTTTGAGGATGAATGGCCGTGCTAAGCTTAACACGAGTACCAAGGCCCTTTTGGAAAGATTTCCAAAATTTAGAAGTGAATTGAATACCACGATCAGATATAATGGATAGGGGCACTCCATTCAACCTAACAATTTCCTTTAGGTATAACATAGCATAGTCTTCCATCGAATAATAAACCTTGACGGGAATGAAATGAGCCAATTTCATCATAAGATCCACAATAACCCAAATCGAGTCATATTGTTCGCGGGTGCATGGTAAATCAACAATGAAGTTCATATTCAAATCTTCACACTTAAAAGTAGGTATACTACTATCTTGGGAAAGACCTCCAGTCTTTTGGTGCTCAATTTTCACTTGTTGACAATTTGGACTCTTAGCCACAAATTCTGTAATGTTCTTCTTCATCCCATTATACCAATAGACCTACCGCAAGTCATGGTACATCTTGGTGGCTCCCGGGTGAATTGAATATCGAGAACTATGGGCTTCTGATAAAATTTGCTCCCTCAAGTTATCAACATTCAGAACACACAAATGACTTTGATAACGGAGTACACCATCTCCCCCTTGGGAGAAAGCCTCAATGGACTTTTTAAGCACCGCTTCCTTCAATTCCATCACGATAGGATCAAGACCTTGCTTTGATTTCACATCCGATACAAAAGATGATTCTGAACCAAGATAAACAACAACGCCTCCCTCATTAGAATCAATCAACCGAACACCCAATCGGGCCTTTCTATGAACATCTCAAACCAACTCCTTCTTATCATCCTCAACATGAGCAACACTACCCATGGATAATCGATTAAGGGCATCCGCCACCACGTTCGCCTTAGTGGGGTGATAGAGGACACTAATGTCATAGTCCTTTAACAACTCAAGGCACCTCCTTTGGTGAGGATTCAAATACTTTTGCTTGTAAAAATATTGCAAACTCTTATGGTTGGTGAAGACGTCAACATGAACACCATACAAGTAATGCCTCTAAATCATTAGAGCAAACACAACCGTCGCTAGTTCTAAGTCATGGGTAGAATAGTTCTTTTCATAAATCTTAAGTTTCCTTGAAGCATAAGCAATCACTTTCCCATTTTGCATAAGGACACATCCCAACTCAATTCTTGAGGCATCACAATAAACTACAAATCCATCAGACCCTTTCGATAAAGTTAACACTGGAGTGGAGGTAAGTCTATCTTTCAATTCTTTGAAACTCTTCTCACATGCTTCAGACCATACAAATTTAACTTTCTTTTCGGTCAATGCAATCAATGGAGTGGCAATCAAAGAGAACCCCTCAACAAACCTTCTATAGTACCAACCAAACCAAAGAAAGTTTGAATATCCATAGGGCATAGAGGTCTAGGTAAACTCTTCTTAGGATCTACAGCAATACCCTTACCGGAAACAATGCGACCAAGAGAAGCCACGCACCTTAACCAAAACTTGCATTTACTAAATTTTGCAAAGAGTTGTTTGTCCCTCAGAACTTGCAACACAATCCTCAAATGAGTGGTATGCTCATCCTCACTCCTTGAGTAAATCAAAATATCGACGATGAACACAATCACAAACATATCTAGGTATTGTCTAAACACCCTATTCATCAAATCCATAAATGCAACCGGAGCATTCATCAAACCAAACGACATTACTAAGAATTCGTAATGACCATATCTAGTTTGAAAACTCATCTTTGGAATGCCATCTTCCTTAACCCTCAATTGGTGATAGCCCGACCGAAGGTCAATCTTAGAAAAGTAACTCGCTCCTTGTAGTTGGTCAAACAAATCATCTATTCTTGGAAGAGGATACTTGTTCTTAATGGTGACCTTATTCAATTTGAGATAGTCAATACACATACGAAGTGAACCATCTTTCTTTTGAAACCGTTATCGAACTAATCTTTTAATTGCTCTTTCAATTCCTTAAGTTCTACCAGACGCATTCAGTAAGGACGGATAGAGATAGGTTGCGTATCTGGAAGAAGGTCAATACTGAAGTCTATTTCCCTTTTGAGAGGAACACTGGGTAGATCATCAGGAAATATTTCTGAAAACTCATTTACAATGGGGATCAACTCAAATATAGGAGTTTTAGAATCCATATCTCTAACCCAAACAAGATGGTATACGCAACCCTTAGAAATTATCTTTCTAGCTTTAAAACAAGAAACAAATCGACTCTTAATCATAGAATTTCCCCCTTTCCACTCTAGAATAGGTTTATTTGGAAATTGGAATTTGACTAGTTGAGTTCTACAACCAATAGAAACATATCATGAATGCAACCAATCCATTGGAAGAATAACATCAAAATATAACATATCAAACTCTAGAAGATAAAATGAGTGACTCTATGGGATAGGGAGACGGGACAATTTCTATAAACTCTCTTAGCCACGATAGAATAACCGATAGGAGTAGAGACAGGAAAATGGTCTAACAATACATTCGGAAGAATATGAGACCTTATAGCAACATATGGCGTCACAAAAGATAAGGTAGCACCAGGATCAAGCAAAGCATAAACATCAGTTGAAAGACTTTCAACATACCGGTTACCATATCAAGAGAACCCGTTTGCTCGAGACGAGTTTGGAGTGCATAGAATCGGTTTTGCTTGCATTTGAATCCGATCCACTAGGCGGAGCTTGTCTACCTTCTCTTACCTTAGTCGTAAGTAATGGAGAATCCCTTATCTTGTGACCACTCTTACCAAAACTAAAGCAATAATCTGTACCGGCTAAGCATTTACCCTCATGTTTCTTTCCACAATTAGCATAAGTAGCCGATGAAAATCCACCACCATTCCCTCCTTGAGGCTTAGGATTAGACACCCTATCCTTGTTGTACTTAGGGACTGGAGCGTTGGAGGAACCTTGATCAAAGAACCTTCGTCGAAACTTAGAACGACCATACCCATCGGACCATGAGCATGAAAAGTCACCATCACCGGTCTTAGCCCTCTTCACCTCCCTAGACTTCTCCTTAAGTTTCTCCTCTTCTATTTGTTGAGCATATACCATTAGACGAGAAATTTCCATCTCATTGATGAGCAGAGTGGTACGACATTCTTTGACCACCATTTCGGACACTCGCAAAACAAACTTTCTCATCCTTGCCATAGGATCGGCAACCATAGTAGTAGCATATCTAGACAATTGTGTGAATTTCAAAGCATACTCCTTCACACTCGTGTTTCCTTGGCGAAGGTTGATGAACTAAAGAACCTTTGCCTCCTTCGTCTCAAGGGGAAAGAAACCTTAAACTTTTCCCAATCAAGAGGGCCCGCATCAATCGCTCTCTCACTCTTCCATTTTTCAAATCACACTTGAGCCAAACTCTTAAGTTGATAAGAGGTCAATTTCACCATTTCCGCCGGTGTCACATCCATGATCATAAACACCTTATACCCCTCATCAATGAACTCTTGAGGATCTTTCTCAACCTTGGAACCATGAAACTCCGGAGGGTTCTGATGAGTCAAGAATTTTCACTCATTTAGGGCTAGATATTTAGTGATTTAGTGTCCTCAATGCCTATTTTGTGCTTAAAACTAAAGTTAAATTTTCTATGTGCATCCATGAAAGTTCAAGAACAAGGAAAGGACATTATCTTGCGAAAAGGTTGGAAAAAGCTAAAGAAAGGGGAGGCTGAAGCTCGTAGAAGCCACTCGGTGACGTGCCGAGTGAGCCACTAGCTCGCCTAAAGTTCCAGCAAGATGGCCTATGAACCAAACAAACTCAGTGATCAATAGGGGCATTTCGGCGTATCACCGAATGCAACGGCGAGCTCGACCCATATCGCCTAGTTTTCCAGAACCCTCCAAGCTAGAAATCAAGCACAAAAAGGTGACAAAGAGCATTTCGGTGCGTCGCTGAGCTACTTGGTGAACCCGACTTATCTCGCTGAAGGGACCCACATGTTCACACGTGTGGAATTTTTTAGGAGTATAAATTGATTTTTTTAAAAGAGAGAAGACATCCGTTAAGCTAGACTAAGAAGAACTCTGACTTTTGGTGAATATTTACTAAAGAATTCTTGTGTGGTTTTTGTGTGGTTTTGTATTTAATTCTAATTTGTAGCATTGGATCTTTGAAGACTTTGTTCATCAATGGAGAATCACTTTGTTAACGATTTCTTCCCTTTTGCTATGAGTGGCTACAGTTTCTTAGGGGTGTGAATATGTGATCAATTATCTAATTAACTTATGTGTATTGCTAATTGCTGAATTTAATATTGAATTGAAATGGATTCATATGTGAATTCATGTTTTCAATTATGGTCTGAAGTTGTAAATTCAGATTTAGTTTAGATCTCTGTGTTTGCTTGAAAAAGAGGCTTTATAGTGGAATTTGCAATTGATAATTATTTAGACTGTTGTCTTTGCTTCCTAGCTTGTAAAAGTTGGTTGAATTAAGGAATTAGATTGTTTTGTAATGCTATGCTTGTTGAGGTTCGTAAGAACTCAATTGATGCATAATGGCTGATTGAAAAATAGTTGTTATCACCTTAATGCATCCTACCCGTTAAGATTCAACAACTTATAGCAATTGGTAATTACCAATCAACAAAATTTGGTGATTGATCACTCACACACTCCTAAGGTCCCATCTCTAATTGTTTAAATCCCGTGTTGATCCTTTTATTACAATTTGTTACTATATTCTCTCATTATTGATAATTAAAATTTGAAGACTTACATTACGCTTCGTTTAACTTACCTTTACCTTCAAAAGATTAGATCACTATAGTACTTCGATGTTGAATTCTTTACTAGAACACTCCTCATGGGTTTGACACCCCAACTCGTCATTGGGTTGATACTTACTAGCAACCGCCTAGACCTTGAATTATAAGAGGTGTAGTTCAGCATTAGTAAAAATGGCGACGTTACCAGGAAGTGGCGTTTAGAATTCTTTTATTAAATTATTTTAGTGAACTAAGTTAGTTGTAGTAGGATTTGCTTATTTGTCTTTTCGTTGTTTTTCCTCAATAGGTGAAGAAATGTGTGTCAATGGAAGTGAAGCTGCTAGTGTTCTATGATGAAATGACGACATTGGGAACTTGAACAATTTCAATCTTGATTAGGTGGAAAGCGCTAGAGCTATTCAGTTGCCCCCATTCGAGGGCAGTGCTATCTTCCATGTGATCGAACCTATGCTTCAGCTGTTGTAAATCAAAGGGTTCTTTGGGGGACTTGCTCATGAGGATCCCCATGATCATCTTTGAATCTTTCTGTATGTGTGTGGCCCTTTCTCATTCAAGAACATCAGCCAAGAGTCAATTTGACTTTGCTTGTTTTCCTTCTCACTAGTAGGGGAAGCAACAAAGTGGTTTGCTGAACTACCAAGAGACTCAATTACTTCTTAGGCGGAGCTTACGGAGGCATTCTTTGAACGTTTCTTTCCTCATTCCAAGCTTTCCAAGATGGTGAAGTTGAGGGATGGGATTCAAAATTTCAAACGGATCGATGGTGAACCCATTCATGAAACTTGATTGATGTTTCAAAAGCTGCTTCTCTAATTTCCTACTCATCAATTACCAAAAAATGTGCTTTTGCAATATTTCTACCGGAGTCTCGATTCCGTCAACAAAGTTGTCACTGATAATCTTATCTGGGGTGGAATCATGAGACAACCGTTTGCCGTGGAATCGGTTTTGCTTGCTGAGATGACTAAGATAAATTGAGCATGGTACACGAGAGAGGATCAAGTGTCACCTCTCACTATTGGGCTAACTAAAGAACAAATGGAGAAGAACCAAGAGCGTGATGAGAATATAGCCAAAATGATGACCCAAATGGATTTGTTGACAAAACATGTGATAGGAGGTGGCTATAAGCATGTGAATGCAGTTGGTGCTAATAGTGGATTGAGTGCGGATGATGCACAATTTGAAGCTATGTACATTGAAGAGGTACAATTTTTGTCGAACCAAGTGGTGGGTTCTCGCTGAGCTATCCAAGGCCAGGCAGGAATCAAGGTTGGAACAAGTATAGTAATGGTGCACGGAGAGATAGAGATAGAGATTTGTGTGATAGGGGTACCAATGGGAGAGATAGGGATGGTGATAGAGATCGTTACATACCTCCTCAAGATCACCGAGGGTAGAAGGAACCTCATGCCGATCTCAAACGTTTTCGAACCGAGGATATGCTTGCTCATATTCTAAACAAGGTAGAAGGATCGGACAAAGTGCTCAAGGAGATGAAAGTAGATTTTTACTCGTTGAACCAAATAGTGACCTCTCATTTGTCTTCCATCAAACAAATTGAAACCCAAATAGGTCAGATCTCAGCTCACTTAAATCCAAGACCATACGGGGGTCTTCCAAGTGATACCTTGGCGAATCCAAAGAATGACAATGCTTAATGCATGGCAATCTCGACCAGAAGTTGTAAGATTGTGGGAAATGATGTGCAAATTGATGACAAAGCTGGTCCAAGTAAAAGGAAAGTTGTTGTTTTTGAGGGTGATGGACTTGCCGAAGAATTGAATGATAATACTTCCAATGAGGTTGATGATGCACCAAATGATGGTGTTGCCGGTGAAGCTAATAAGTCAAAGGTGGAGATTGTTCCTTCCTCAACACCTCAAGAGCCGTTACTTAATATTACTCCACCATTTTCTCAGAGATAGAAGAAGAGGGACAATGATGCCAAGTTCCAAAAGTTCCTCTCCATTTTTAAAATTCATTCTTTTAATCATCCATTTGTGGAGGCATCGTTATAAATGCCAAGTTATGCAAAGTTTATGAAAGAGTTGGTCACAAAGAAGGGAAGTATGAATTTCGAAACGGTAGAAGTGTCCCATAGTTGTAGTGCCATTATGTCAAATGTGGTTGTTAAGAAGGATGATCCGGGGCATTTACTATCCCTTGCACTATTGGAATGTTTCAGTTTGCTAAATCTTTGTGTGATTTGGGGGCAAGTATAAATTTGATGCCCTACGCCATTTACAAGCAACTTGGGTTGGGCAAGCCTAAGTCAACATCTATGCATCTTCTTATGCCTGATAGATCTATCAAGCGTCCTATTGGCATTCTATATGATATTTTGGTTAAGATGGATAAGTTTATATTTCTTACTGATTTTGTAATTCTTGATTGCGAGATTGATGCCGAGGTTTCTATTATTTTCAGTAGGCCATTTTTTGCTACCGAGAGAGCTCTTGTTGATGTAGAAAGTGTTGATTTAAAATTCCAGGTAAATGAGGAGGAAGTCACTTTCAACGTATGCAAGTCTATGAAGCATCCATGTGATCTCCATGTGGTATCAGTTTTTGATGTGATTGATGAAGCGGTTGCTAGTATGAGTGAAATTTCATGTATTGGTGAATCTTTGGCTGCCGTCTTATTAAATTACAATGGGGTAGAAATTCAAGATTATGATGAGGTGGTGGCTGCTCTATCGGGTTTTAGGGTCTTATTCTAAAAACACTTTGAAGCTTGATATCGATTTGAATAATAGGGAAAGTCCACCCTGCTATCGCCCAAACTACACCTCCCTAAGGAAGTATAAGCGGTCGCTGTCAAATAAAGAACCTAACAGAGGTTAGGGTCGATCCCACGAGGAATATGGTTTAGACTTAGGCTGAATTAAGATCAAGTGTACATTTAGCCAGATTATTTCCAAAGTAAAAAAAGGGGGAGATTATAATTAAACTAACATTTAATCTACTGAAACAAACTAAAAACTAGCAGAAATTATGCAAAATTGTGATATCAATATGAAGACAAAACTAGGGTTTATGTGTTCCCCATAAGTTCTTGACTCAGTAACTCTAACAATGGTAATTCTTTTCAATGATTAGCATGCATGATCGGTAAGTTATGTATACCTAAGTGATTGGTTCTCTAAATAGGGAACTTCACTCCGCAACTTGGTCCGTCTACGTGTGTCAATTTACTAACCCTTACCTTTGACCCAGATTAACTCACATCTATTTCTAGGTTGTATTATTGGATAGCGGAATATCAACGCCTAAATCTCTATTGCATAATTTCTTAGATGTTCCTTACTGCCTATACCGGGTTCGCAAGAATTAGGAGATGTTCTTATGTTTGCAACCATTAGAAAACGTTCTAAGCAAAGAGATTTACAAAAGCATGCATAGACACATTCAAGAATTACACAATATTAGGTTTACTTTTGTGAATTACTCATGGTTCCCATAACCCTAGTTGTGGATTTACCTACTCATGCTTGTTTGATCACAATTCACATTCGGGTTTGAAGAAATCATGAACCTACAGTGAATAGAGATGAATTCCACAATCTTGAATTGAAAATCAAAAGTAATTTGCATAAACAAGCTTTAAGAATTAATCTTCTCCAAAGATGAAAAGCAATTCCCAAAGTAATAACTTAATATTCAAAAAATAGTCAACAACCCTAAAATGAAGTTTGCATAGGGTATATATAGAAAATAAATCCTAATTAAACTAGGAAAAGGAAATCTGGGGAAAATCAGTTTGGGCAGTGTCGTCTATGGTTGTCAACCTACGGCTCGTAAACAGACCTACGGCTCGTAGGTTTAAACCGTCAATCAGCAGTTAGACAAAATCCTGAGGGCTTCTTTCTACGGTTCTGATCGACGATTCATCAATTCATGTACGAACCGTCCTGTGCTTCCGTCATTCATGCTCTGTAGGTGACCCTCTTTGAAGTTTTTTACGGTTTGGGAATCTACGGTTCGTAGCAGGTTCTACGACCCGTCAGCTCCGTCCGTCATTCCATACCTGGCCAATTTCTTCGGGCTCCTAAACTTACGACCCCAACTGACGACCCGTAAATTCATTGACGGTCCATCGATTGTCTCGTCAATCATCAAAAATCCCCTGTTGCTGCATTATTCTTCCCAACTTCTCCCAAGGCCTATTTCCTGCAATTATAACACAAATAACATCAAATCTAATAGCAAACCACTTAAGTAACATGTAGAATTCTAAGTTTAATGCATCAAAGATACCGTAAACTCACGGTACATCAACACCCTCAACTTAAAATCTTTGCTTGTCCTCAAGCAACAAAACAGACTCTAAACGACACAAGTATACAAGCAACCCAGAATTCAAGCAATTTTGCAGCAATTTCCTCAATCTTCCTTCTCTTTATTCATTCTCAACTAAGTGTGCATTCTTTGCAAACCCAACAAGCTAACTCATGTGGATCAAATACATGACATTGACATACCAATAGACACACATACATACACATCTAACAATTCACCAAGACATCAACTTTCCAATAATCACAACTTGTGCCCAAACTAAAAAGAAATCCCTTTTTCACACATAATTTGACTTTTCAATCTCGGGACTTAGAGTACCCTCACACTCAGAACGAATTCAATACAATCTGTGCACAATACCATAGACTTGCCCTTATCTTCTTTACTTTGGCTTTTCAAACTTCCTACTAGAATCACTATAGGACTTTATTGGCTTGTAACGTAGGCTCGGGGTTAGGTGTGGTATATCGGGATATTAAGTGACTTTGCCCTACCCTTCCTTGACATCTAAGTTGGCTCGTTACTTTTCTTTTTCTGCCACTTTTCATTCATTCTTTTGGTACTTCATACTCTTTTCCCTAAGACTTTCATCAGCTTGAGTGTGACTTATTATTAGAGCTTTTGATTAATGTCACTTCTTTTTGCTTCTTCACACTTTGACTTTTTGTCATTCATTTATTTTTTGCTTCCTTTGCTTTACACACAACTCTATTCATACCCTTGTTTTTCTTTCTTTCCTTCTTAATAGCCACCCTCAACTTACACATTTAGTGTGGGCTAAGGTACACATTATCCTTAGAAAGGACCAAGGCCATAATTCAGGTACTTTGCAGTAGACACCCTCAACTTAGGCTTTTTACCTATGTTGAGGTACACGATGTCCACGGAGGGACCAGGGCCAAAACAAATATTTAACAATACTTTAAAGGGAAGGCGAACTGGGTATAAAGAAAGAATGGTATTCGTTAGGCTCAAACATTTGGACCAAAGGGAAAAATTTTCACAAGATTTGTTGATTTATTTTAGGCTTGAGTGGACTTAATAGCAATCAATGGCCTATGATCACCTCCTAATGTTCAGTTCAAATAACCTTAGCAAGACCAACAGAGCAAGTTCTTGATTGGTACATCTTTTATGAATAATCAAAACTCTCACACTCTCATGGCACCTTGTTGCAATTATCAAATCATCAATGAACCCAGTCAATGCAATAGTTTAAGTAATAGTGTCATTCCGATACTACATCATGTGATGCACACATTCAACTTATCAATTCACATTCACAGGAAAAGCAAAAATTTTAAAATTGGGGGGATATCAGTTTCATGCACACTGCTGCACTCATGCTTTATTTCCAGATTACATATACACAACCACAATCCTAAACGTGCCGATTCAACAAAAATTTAAACAGTTCCTTAGGGAAAAAGAATACAGGCAAGAAAACCCCAAGGAAGGATTTATAAGTTATGCTACTCAAACTTCACATTAACGCCAAACCCATTTGCCCCACCCTCATGAAGAAAACAGTGCAATGTCCTCAATGCACAAGAAATATAAGTACATCGGGTGAGACAAACCTGTGGCGCATAGCGCCGGAGATCACTCAAGTGATTGTAGGTCCAGTAGCATGGAATCCCTGGGGTTATTAAGCAGGCCACCTTTAGTAGGACCCTCCGTAGTAGTGTGGGGCTCACCAGCAGTAGCAAGCCCCGAACTGAAAGCACCCGCTGCCATCCCCCGCTCGCGCTCCTGGAGCATCTGCTCATCAATCACAGACTGGCGCTGGGCAGCCTCTAAAGCTCATCTCTCTCTCTTGCAGGCTTGCCGCACTTCTTTCGCATCAGGATAAGTAGCAACTCCAGAACGGGGGTGCTTTCCTGCTACACGATAGGGCTCAGTGGCCTGCTGTGCTCCACCAAAGAGTGAAGTACGCACCATATTATCCGCTTCAAGCTCCGGGGCCGGTGGAGGAGCATCAATGTCAGTGACAACCAAGGTAGTGAGATCAGCTCGGAGACTAGATAACTCCGTCTGGAAAGCGGTAACATCAATCATCGGTCCAGGCTAGGTACTCTCCATTATTCGGCTCTCAATAGCATCTATCCGCCGATTAATAGCCAGAATCTTTGAATCTATCATCTGCTCTATTCCGGCCTCGGACTCCTCTATCGATTTCCGCATCCACAGGTGAATATGTTGTAGGAGAGCCACCATCTGAGCCTCTGACCAGCTCACTCTAGCGATGGGGAGTAGGGCAACCCTTGTAGTAGGTGGAGCCCGGGGTGTGCTTGTTGTAGAAGCTGAAGTAGTAGGTGGGGGTACGGACCCCTGTGGCTCATCTGTAGGTGTGGGGACTGTAACATCAACCTGCTCGGGCACCAAGGCCTCTCCCAGGGGTGGTAGCTTCATCTAAATCTGCCAAGCCATCCATTGAAAAACCATCAAAGCTTGATTTGAAGTTACTCCCTCCGCACCTTCGTTTTGTGTTCTTGGGAGCTAATAACACTTTGCCCGTGATTATTGTTGCGGATTTGCTTGACTGGAAAACCCAAAAACTTGTCAGTGTGTTGAAAAAGTTTATCAAGGCTATAGGGTGGACGATTGCCGACATTGTGGGAATTTCTCCGGGCATTTGCACCCACAAGATGCAATTGGATAGTGATTGTAAACCAAGCATTGAACATCAAAGGAGGCTGAATACTCCAAAGCCAGAGGTTGTCAAGAAAGACATCATCAAGTATCTTGATGCGGGAATGCCCTACCCTATTGCATACAGCAAGTAGGTGAGCCCTGTTCAGTGAATTCCAAAGAAAGGTGGTATGGCAGGTTACCGATTACCGGTCCCGAATGAAAAAAGTGAACTTGTGCCAATGTGACCGGTTATCTGTTGGAGCGTATGTATGGACTATCGAAAGTTAAATGCAAGTACCGAGAAAGATCACTTTCCAATGCCCTTTATGGACCAGATGGTTGATAGATTGGCAGACAGTGGATGGTATTTTATATTTGGATGGTTACTCAAGTTTAAATCAAATCTCCATTGCACCGGAAGATCAAGACAAGACTACTTTCACATGCCCCTATGCAATGTTTGCTTTTAAAAGAATGCCTTTCGGGTTATGTAATGCACCGACAACATTTCAAAGGTGTATGCTCTCAATTTTTGCTGACATGGTGGAAGACTATGGAAGTCTTCATGGATGATTTCTCAGTTGTGAGGGATGCATTCGAAGCATGCCTTGAGCACCTTGGTAGAGTCTTGCAATGATGTGTTGAAAAAAATCTTGTACTCAATTGGAAATAATTTACTTCATGGTCAAGGAAGTTATTGTGTTGGGGCGCAAAATTTTAGGAGAAGGCATACAAGTTGATCAAGCTAAGGTTGAAGTTATTTCCAAGTTGCTTCCTCCTATTTTTGTTGAAGGTCTTAGAAGCTTCTTTGGCCATGCGGGTTTCTACTGGTGGTTCATAAAGGACTTCTCTAAGATGGATCATTCTCTTTGCAAGCTACTTGAGAAAGAAAGTGTATTTGAGTTTGATGAAGCTTGTATGAATGCATTTGTGTGTCTAAAAGAGAACTTAGTGTCAGCTCTGATTATTGTTGCTTCGGATTAGAACAACCCATTTGAGTTAATGTGTGATGCTAGTGGTGTTGCTTTGGAAGCAGTACTTTGCCAAAGAAAAGGCAAGTTGTTTCACCTGGTCTGTTATGCAAGAAAGATCTTGAATGTAGCTCTAAGGAACTACATTGTCACTGAACAAGAGTTGTTGACTGTGGTATATGTGTTTGAAAAGTTTAGAGCCTACTTGTTGGAAACCAAGGTGGTGGTACACACCCACCATGTAGCTATACGGTACTTGATGGCCAAAAAGGATGCAAAACAAAGATTGATTTGATAAGTGCTATTGTTGCAAGTGTTCGACTTTGAAGTCAAAGATCTAAAAGGGTGTGAGAATCAAGTGGCAAACCATTTGTCGAGGCTTGAAACTAGTGTGGTTGTCTTCGGTGAAAAAGATATTGAAGAAGCTTTCCGAGATGAGTCGATGATGGTTGTGTCAACGGGTACCACACCTTGGTATGCTGACTTTGCTATTTATGTGGTGTGTGGAATTCTTCCCGATGGGCTGAAATTTTACCAACGCAAGAGATTCCTTTTTTATGTGAAGAAATATTTTTAGGATGAACCTTACCTTTTTCGAGAGTGTGCTGATCATATAATTAGAAGATGTGTTGCGGAGGTTGAGCTAGATGTCATTCTTAATGCATGCCAAGCGTCACCGGTTGGTGGACATCACAGTGGGGTGCGTACGGCTGTTAAAGTGTTGCAAGGTGGGTATTATTTGGCGACGTTGTATCAAGATGCGAACTCCTTTGTCAAAAAGTTTGTTCAATGTCAAAAGCAAGGTGGAGTGTCACGACGGCATGAACTCCCTCTTACTCTGATCTTAGAGGTTAAGTTGTTTGACGTGTAGGGAATCAACATCGTGGGCCCTATTGTGAGTTCTTATGGGAACAAATATATCATGTTGGCATGGATTACGTCTGTAAATGGGTAGAGGTTGTGGCCTTACCTAACAATGAAGGAAGAGGTGTGGCAACTTTCCTCAAGTGGTACATTTTCACTAGGTTTGGTACGCCGTGGGCAATTATTAGTAACGGGGGCTCTCATTTGTGCAACCAAATTTTTGCATCGCTGTTGAGAAAATATGGAGTAAAGCATAAGTTTGCCACACCTTACCATCCGCAAACAAGTGGATAAGTGGAAGTGTCAAATTAGGAGATAAAAGGGATTTTTGCCAAAACCATTAATGCAAATCGATCTGATTGCTCCCGGAAGTTACATGATGTTTTTTGTGCATATAGAACCGCATTCAAGACTCCGATTGGAATGGCCCAATATCAATTGGTGTTTTCCAAAGCTTGTCATCTGCTAGTTGAACTTGAGCATAAGGCGTTGTGGGCCTTAGAGGCCATGAACTTGAATTGGGAAGATGCATCCAAGGATCGTGTTGATCAACTCCATGCTTTGGAAGAGTTTCGGCTTCAAGCCTCTGAGAGTTCAGTTCATTATAAGGAGAAAATGAAGAAGTGGCAAGACGCCAAAATCCTTCATCGTGAGTTTAGAGTTGGTGATCGTGTGTTACTCTATAACACTCATTTGAGACTCTTTCCAAGAAAATTCACGTCTAAATGGTCGGGTCTATTTAAGGTAAGTCGTGTGTTTGAAAATTGGGCAATTGAAGTTGAAAATATGGATGGGTCGATGTTCAAGGTGAATGGACAACGATTTAATCTTTACTTTGGAGAGAGCCCCAATGTGACATTGATTGATGTGGTGTATTTGGACGATGCTTGAAGGCATGTCCACGTCATGCCACAACGTTAAATAAGGTGCTTCTGGGAGGCAACCCAGGTTTTAGTTTTAGTTGTTTGAATAACGTTTGTTCGTTTTGTAGGTTGGAGTCGTATTTCATATAAAATTGGGAAAGGCGAGGGGGCTGGATTACCTGGCGAGTGCCAAAATAGCCCCCATTATCGCCCAAATGCATTGCCCCTTGAAAGCTATAAGGGATGGATCTCCTGGAAATTTTGGCGAGCTGAGTTGCAACTCGGTGTGTCATCAAGTAGTTCGGCGAGCCCGATCCAACTCTCCCTTTTGACTTCCTTAAAGGCTGGCTAATCTATTAACTTCGGCGAGATGAGAGGCCATTCGGTGCATTGCAAAATTCATCAGCAACATTAGTCCCATCGCCTTCCTGGGCGCGAATTGAATGGCTTTTAATCCTTTCATATTCAAATCTCCATTTTGTTTGAAAATTTTAAATTCCCTACTTATTCCATCATACTTTAGCATTTTACTTTCATATTTTGTGTTGTGTGTGTTGCTTCCGGAGTGTAGATATGACCCCTCTCCTTTTCCCCATTGACGTTCCTATATTCTTGCTACTTTTAAGATTGGTGTCTCTTGATTACTTTATTCTTGTATCAATTTTGTTGCTATCATTATTGGGTGTTAATTGTTTGATTGCTTGGTTGCCTTGTATACTTATATTGATGCCCTTAGCTTCGTATTATGTTTATCCCAATTTGAGCATATTCCTATCCATTTTAATTGAGCGATTTTGTCCTAAATTGGTGGGGTAGATGTTGATTTGTGCTTGTTAGTAGTTGGGTTGCATGTGGGTGAAGTCTGAGTAGCCTGAATTCGATCAAATGACTTGAATTTGCCCAATGATAGATTGGGTGACGACTTTCTTAAGGGTAAATCATCGTTTGGTTGATTTCAATTCGATTAGGGGAAGTCTAATTACCCCGGGTAGAAATTAGGTTATGGGTATTTGAAATTTATTGTTGATTGAGCATGAATTAAAGTGTCATGACCTGTTAGTTAGAAAGCGAATCAAATTGGGGAGGTGATGCGTTGGGTCAATTTGGCGAGCTGCGTCAAGTGGACTCGGTGTGTCACCTAAAAGCCTTCCCATCGCCTATCTTCCTTGATTATGTGCTCTTTGGTACTGGAACTTTTGGTGAAACCCCGTCATCTCGCCGAGTGGACTCGGCAACTTACTAATTGGGTGTGTCATCGCCTTTTTAGCCTAGATTTTTGCTTGTGTTACTCTGAAACTTTTGGCGAAGAGATTATTGCTCGTCTAGTAGATTCAGTGACTCGCCGATGCATTCGGTGAGTCTTTCTGTATTTTTTTCCGGGATGCCTGTTTTCTAACATATTTTTGATCGACTTTTGTGTTTGTTTTTTTGTTTACAAGTGTGCCTTGACAAAAGGTTTCCGTTCGATAACCACCCCAAAAGCAAGCAAGAGGGGTGGTCATAGGTCCAAAAATTGATCAACCCAGGCCCACTCATCGGCAAACTTCCCAACAAAAAGGGAAAGGGAAGGAACATATGGATGAGAGCTCGAGCTCAGAGAGTTATGAACTCTCCATTCAGTTCATCTCCAAAAATCCGAGGGTGAGGACGGAGGAGAGTCTAGGGCTCCCATAGCGGAGTTGATAAAATAGAAGCGCTCCAAGCTGCGTTCTAAAGCAACTCACGATCCACTGGCGACAACATCAACTCCTATTGCCCAACCTAAGCCAGCCCCTGCTCCCGTTCCAGCTCTAGCTCCTGCTCCGGGTAACCCTCCAAGATTGATTAATAGGCTCAAAGGCAAGGGTTTACGAACTATCCTCGAGGAGAAAAGGTTGTCAATGGATGGGGTAGTGGACAGGTATCCACGTGTGTGGGATATTTTAAGATTCCACAAGTTTCAAATTTTCATAAAGCCTCAGAGTTCGTACGTGCTTATTTGGGTCAGAGAGTTTTATGTTGCCTATGCCAAATTGGTCCCGAAAGGGAAAAATAAGGCCTTGTTAAAGACTCCGGTAGAGTTTTTGATGGTCCAGGGTGAAAAGGTAAAGTGCAGTCAAGCCAAAATCAATGATGCACTTGACTGTACAGTTCCAATCCGGCATTCCTTAGCCGATAAGATCAAGATCAACACCTTAGAGGATGTTAAGGGGTGGTTGGCTCCAATGATTAGTGAAGCTACACCTTTGTGGATCGAGCCGAGAGCATTTAGAGAGAACAAAGACCTGAACATCACCGCAAGATATTGAATCGGGTTCATCAGCAGCTCCTTGATGCCATCAAAAAATGAATCCATCATCCGGCACCCGAAGGCTGCACTTCTAGGTTGCATCATTGGGCGAGAGATGCTGAATCTGGGTTCTATCATCTAGCAGGAGATTTTGATGAGGGCAAAGCAAAATCAGACCTCCTTGCCCTTCCCGATCTTGATCAGTGAATTGTGTCGGCATGCGGGTGTGCCTTTCGAGGCAAAGAGGGATGTTGAGGTCACTCTGACCTCGTCCTATGACATCCGGAGGATTGAGGCCGACTACCTCAAGGATGAGGTGGAGAGGAGGAGGAGACCCCTAGTGGATACTTCCCTAGCTGTGGACGTCGATGCTATAGAGATTGGTTCTCAAAAGAAGGCTAAGTTCGTATGGTTGGAGGCTTGTGAAAAAAGCTTTCAAGAATTGAAATATAGGCTTACTTCCGCTCAAATATTGACTTTGCCCGAAGGCTCCGATGGCTTTGTGGTTTATTGTGATGCTTCAAGGGTTGGCTTAGGGTGTGTTCTTACGCAACATGGGAAGGTGATTGCTTATGCTTCACGGCAACTTAAGGTTCATGAAAAGATTTACCCTACCCATGATTTGGAACTCGCGGTAGTTGTGTTTGCTCAAAAAATTTAGAGGCACTATTTTTATGGTCTACACATTGGTGTATTTACCGACCACAAAAGTTTTCAATATGTGTTAAAGTTGAAGGATCTAAATCTTCGATAATGTAGATGGCTAGAGCTCTTAAAGGACTATGACATGAGTTTCCTCTATCATCCGGGCAAAGCTAATGTAGTGGCCGATGCCTTGAGTCATTTGTCAATGAATAGTGTTGCACATATAGAAGATGATAAGAAGGAATTGGTTCAGGATGTTCATAGACTAGCTCGGCTAGGTGTTCGGTTGGTTGACTTCAATGAGGGAGGTGTGATTGTCCAAAACGGGTTGGAATCGTCTTTTGTGGTGGACGTTAAGGCTAAGCAAGCCCTTGATCCTATATTAGTTGAGTTGAAATAGGCGGTTCTAAAGAAGGCCAATAAGGCTTTCTCCTAAGGAGGAGATGGTGTCCTTAGATATCAAGGCCGTTTGTGTGTGCCTAATGTTGATCGACTAAGAGAAAAAATTCTAGAAGAAGCTCATAGTTCTCGATACTCTATTCATCCGGAAGCCATAAAGATGTACCGCGATTTGCGAAAAGTCTATTGGTGGAATGGAATGAAGAAAGATATTGCGGAAATTGTAACAAGGTAACCGAATTGTCAACAAGTTGAGGTTGAACATAAAAGGCCGGGAGGCTTATCCCAAGATATTGCTATTCCTACTTGGAAGTGAGAAGATGTTAATATGGACTTCATAGTAGGTTTACCCCATACTTGCCGGCAACATCATTCTATATGGGTTATAGTAGACCATATGACGAAGTCGGCTCACTTCATTCCCGTCAAGGTGTCCATTTCGGTGAAAGATTATGCTAAGTTTTACATTAGGGAGATGGTTAGGTTGCATGGAGTGCCCCTGTCCATTATCTCCGATAAAGGTACCCAATTCACACTACAAGAAAAATAGTCTCTAAGGAAGGGAAATCTAGTCCCAGAAAGTTCAAATCTGGTCCCAAATGAACAACTGAGACTAGAAAAACCTGGTCGTTACTCGTCCTAGAAATTGCCGTCGCTACTGGTCAATAAGGACGACTTAAAATAACTGGTCCCTGAATGGTTTTGAGACGAGAAAAAATTATGCTCATAAAATCCTTTTAGAGACCACATATCTAGTCTCAAATAGACCATTGATAACTTGGTATTCAGGTCGTTAAACCACTTTTGCGACCTTCTGCAACCTGATCCTAATAAATCATTAGAGACGAATGTGACCTTGTGCTAGAATAGCGTTAGAGACAATAAACAATCTGCTCCTAGAATAGCTCTAGCGACCATAACAAACTGGTCCTAGAGAATTTTTAAAGACGAACAACAACTTGGTCATAAAATAGCTTTAAAGACGAGCATCATTTCTAGTCCTAGCTAATTCATTTGAGACGAGCAACAATTTTGGTCCTAGATTAACCTTTAGATACAATCAGTAATTCTGGTCTCTAACTGACCACCACTAATTCTACAACCATTGATATCACAAGAATCTATACTCATCAACATATCAAATTCATTACTACTAAAAATCCGAATACAAAAAGATGATATATAGAGAAGGAGCAGGACGATAGAAATAAAGAGTGCGATTGATTACAATAAATTTGCTGACATCCCATGATGTTAGTTTCAATATTTTCTTAATTAACAAAAAAAACTTAGATAACATGCAAGGTTTTGCATAACATTCATAGCAAACTAATATTAATGAGTTAGTGCATCTTCTAAACTTGATTCTTCACTGAAGAATGAACAAAAGTTGGGCAGAAAACTTGAAGTTAAGTATTTGTCAAGTGATATCCAAAAACATCCACAAAAGCTGCAAGAAATAAGAAAAAACTATTAGAAAAACTTTCAGATACATTAATCAAGAATCAAACATTTATTTTGAAGAACAATAACTAAATAACATTTATTAAAAAATAGAAATAAATGGATAGGAAGGATAGCTTAAGAGACGAGCTCGATGAACAACAACTGGCAGAAAATGGTAAAATAGAGAAGCTGGCAGCAATGCAGAAAATTTAAAAACAAACTTTGTGCCGTTATGTAGCTGTGCAGAAAATAAAAAACAGAGCCTAGCATAATTAAGAAAGTTGTGCAATTACGTTCTTAATGTTGCATTTTTTTACTTTTTTAGAAGGCAAAGTATGAGTCTCTCACCTCACCTCGTCTTGTCCGTCCCCTCACCTCAGCAATAAACAAATACTAACTCTAAAGAATACAATATCAAAATGGGGGTACAAATTTCATAGGACTAAAGAAGCCACATATGGCTAAATCAATTGAACTATAGACTACACCTCAAGCTATCTAGAGGACTATAGTACATCAAAATTTTTAGACTTTTGAAGGATAGAAAGGATAGCTTAAAAGACTAGCTGCATGAACAACAACTAGGCAGAAAATGGTAAAACAAAGAAGCTGACAGCAATGTTGCAGCTGTGCAGAAATTTTTTTAAATATAACTTTGTGTCGTTGTGCAGAAAATAAAAAACAGAGCCTAGCATAATTAAGAAAGTTATGTAGTTATGTTCTTAATGTTGCATTTTTTTACTATTATAGAAGGCAAAGTATCAGTCTCTCGCCTCATCTCCTCTTGTCTCGTCCCCTCACCTCAGTTATAAATAGTCTCTAACTTCACAGAAAACAATATCAAAATGGGGTACAGATTTCATGAGACTAAAGAAGGCACATATTGCTAAAATGATTGAATTATAGACTACACCTCAAGCTATCTAGTGGACTATAGTACATCAGAAATTATAGACTTTTGAAGGATAGAAAGGATAGCTTAAGAGACGAGCTGGATGAACAACAACAGGCAGAAAACGGTAAAACAAGAAGCTGGCAGCAGTGCAGAAAATTAAAAAAAAACTTTGTGTCGTTATGCAGCTGTGCAGAAAATAAGAAACAGAGCATAGAATAATTAACAAAGTTGTGCAGTTATGTTCTTAATGTTGCCTTTTTTTACTTTTTTAGATGGCAAAGTATAAGTCTCTCGCCTCACCTTATCTTTTCTCGTTCTCTCACCTCAGCTATAACAGTCACTAACTCTAAAGAATACAATATCCAAATGGGATACAAATTTCATGATACTAAAGAAGGCACATATTGTTAAAACTATTGAACTATAGAATACACCTCAAGCTATCTAGAGGACTATAGATATCACAAATTATTGACTTTTGAAGGATAGAAAGGATAGCTTTAGAGACGAGCTAGATGCACAACAACCGGGCAGAAAGAGGTAAAACAGAGAAGCTGCCAGCAAATTGCAGCAGTGCAGAATATTTTTAAGAAAAAGTTTGTGTTGTTACAAATTTATTTTAAAAGTTAGGTATAATGTTACTAACTTGGTCAGCTGAAATGGCAGTGGTCATTCAGTAGAAACGGACGATGTTGTAGGTGGAACATGTGATTGCTGAGCAGCGAAGATTTCTTTCATTTTCATTATTTCTTTCATCTCATCTTCTAAGGTAGACAAGCGATCATTCAAAAATTTATTTTCCTCATACAAGGATTTGTTTTCTTCATTAAAGGATTTGATATCCTCTCGAGTCGAACATAGCGCAAACAACAATTCAGCCTTTGAAGAAGTTCAACCTTTCAAGTCGTTTGCCTTTACTCCACCCCCAAATCCAAATACATGGCTACGAGTTTGAGATCCACAACATTTTTCAACAATCTCTATAGCAGGTAGGGATGGATCTGCTTGAACCATTTCTTTACGTTGAGCCTACAAAATATATCAAAGAACATTTTCTGTCATAACACATTAATTTCATGTAATTAATATATTTAGTTTACCAAATAAACATGTTTTTCAATTGCTTCAGGTGCAATAAGCTTGTTATCTTTCTTACTAGTCTCAAAGAAAATAGTCGCCAAATCTGGTGGATTGCCATCTTTCCCGCCCTTTACATCAAATTCAAACATGTCAAATAAGACACAACACATAAATAGTCTATTTAGAAAATAAATTTATGATATAACCTTTTGATAGATAATCTCTCTAATAGGCTTGCTACCAATATGATGTAGCATCTTCAACTTAGCTCGGTTTGTTGCATTTCTGTTGCTTCTTGCATGTATTTGTTCAACAATAAGCTTCTAGTGCAAGTACTTATAAAAACTGGAATCTTAGTTAGAAATGTTTTCGAGAGGACCATTTCTTACTTGAGGAATTTGGCTTCTGAACTGAAAGAAGAAAAAACAATGATTCTGGAAGAATGGCTAAATATGAAAATAGATATGGAGGATTGTTTAGCAATATACAAAGAGTACATAGACTATCTTTTCCCTAACGAAATGTAGACCACCAACATTATGATCTCGGAAGTTGCTTATAAATGAAAGAAGAAGCGAGTTGCATTCTAGGAGGATAAATGGAAGTAATAGGCCATAGAAAAGCTAATACAGTTGCGGATATCTAGTTTCAAATTTCAGAAAAATAATAGCTAGTTGTTTTCATATATATGAGGTGCTAAGGAGGGAAATCAAACTGCCGAAAAGCGTAGCAAAGTAGACTATTAATTCAGTAGGCATACCTGAAAACTTTAAGAAGCAAAATGCTCCTTTACTAACGATTCCCATTCTTTTTTATCTACTACTGTTGGGACATTCTTAAGAGACTATTGGATTTGCTTGTCCTTCACATATTTTGCATGCAAGTGTCCTCTCCATTTGTTCCATAACTCATTCATCCATCCCAAGATATGATCACGATGATCATTCAAACAACACTCTCAAAGTTATGCTACAACAATTGAAACATGAGTTGAGTTATTATCTAAAGGCCTTATCTCTGTTTCTCAACAATTTGTTCTCAAATCATAAAAACACTCTAAGGTACTTGATTATAGATTCTCTATATATTACACTTGATTGTCGATACTATCCACTATAGATGCTTCTAAAGTCAGGAACATCAACTATATGGACAAGAATACACGACGTATCAGGTAACACTAAAGAATTTGAATAAGGTGTATATTTGTTACCTCAATGGCTGCCCACGTGTGATTCAACTTTTCTTGCTTAATATCATGCAACGATGATACTCCCAAGGGACAAATATTACGATCACGAATAATTTTCCCCAAATGCCTCGAAAAGAGATTGCTATTTGTTCCAACCGTTCGATTATTGTAAAAGGTTACTTTCAGCTTTTGTCCAATTTCAAGTGAAGCAACTTCTTTGCACTTGTTGCTTCCTCGAACTTTTTTTACCTTTGTAGGATTATATGAACCTACAGTTGCATAATTTGATAAAAACTATTGCAATCAATCTCAATTCTAAAATTCAATAACATATGAATTTAAGATAACATACCTTTTCCAGTTGTTTGAGAGTGTTTCATAACTTGATCACTAGATGGAGGTAATGAAACATTGGTTTTCATATCATACTTCTCAAGAACAATTTTATTCATTTTTCACATTTCCTGACTAGAGGAGAAGGTAGAACTTGATTTTGTGCTTTTAGAAGGAGGTTGCATATGTTGATCAGCACAAACAACACTCTTGTTGAAAGATCCCACCTTATATTCAGAAATTCCTAAAGATGAGCTCAAAGATCAAGATTTTTGTTGTAGTCCCTTTCCTATAGTAGCTGGACCCATGAAACGTAATATAAGAGTTCATCAAAAAATTAGAAAACATAACAGATTTGCAAAAAATACATGTTTGAATAAATCTTACTTATTTCAACTTCTAGGGTGTATTTCTCAACTTGAATAGCAGAGGTAGGAAATGATGTATTAATTTGCATTTTCTCTTTCTCAGGAACCATGGAGTTCTTATGTATCGTTTGCATTCCTTGACTAGAGAACATATAATACTTTTTAAGCCCTTGTTCTCTGCCCTTCTTGATAGAACCTGGAAAAAAACCAATCATATTACTAGTAAACAGTAAGTTCTACATCAAACAGAGCAATGAAGGATTATATCACAAGACATGAGAAGGAATAGAGACGTCTGAAACTGTGCTAGCACGTATGCATGAAATTCATACTTTATAAGTGGATGAATCTATCACAAGACATGAATAGGACTAGAAATGTCAACAACTTCTTAAGCTGATTCTGCATCATAAGTTCGAGTTTACCAGTAAACAATAGATTCAGTCACCAGGTAAAAATCAGTCAGCATGTAAAAATTAGTCATTTGTTTGAGATTAAAAATCAATAGGTTCAGTCATTTTTGTCTAAAATGGTTGACATTCCACACCTCTTTCTCCAAGATAAAATATAGAAAGCAGGAAAAAGATATTTCTCTTCAACACAGTTAAAGGTTTCACTTATGGTCTAAAGTAAAAGAATACAAAATATCTTACTTGTTTCAATTTCTTTGATGTACTTCTTAACTAGATCACTTGATTGAGGAAATAAACTCTTAGATGGCGTATTCCCTTTCTCACCCAAAGATTTAAGCCCTCGTCCCCGTCCCTTTCCTATAGCACCAGATGCGACAAATGTATATACGATAGTACTCTTCATATTAGAATCAACCTCATTTTCAATCTTCAATGGTTTCATCTTGAACCTGCAAAAAGAGTCAAAAGTTAAAAATTGAACCTAAAAAATATGTAACAATGTAGTAATAAAAGAAATCATGCCATCATAATGTTTAACAAAGAATATATTAATTCATAAAAAGACACTTCACCTCATTAGTTCTTTTTCTTTTCTTTTGTGAAGGACTTCCTAACTGTACAATATCATCATCCATTTGTTCCATAATCTCATACGAATCACGAGGTTGAGTCTTCCTCACTACTTTCCAACCTTTATTGGAATTATCATTAGCATAAAACACTTGAGATGCTGGATCCGCTAAAACAAACGGCTCATTTGTTTTCAAAAATCTATCCGGATTAACCCTCACAAAATCATACTCATCCTTTTTAACTCCTTTTACTTCATTTTAGACATCAAACCAATTACATCGAAATAAAATCACTCCTCTATCCATGACAAATTGCAACTCAATTACATCTATTAAGACTCAATAGTAATCAAGGTTCTCACTATCTTCACCAGTCTCACCCAATACAACAATGCCACAATTTTGATTCCTTAACTTTTCATCATAATCTTCTACATGAAATCTATATCCATTAACGATGTAACCAGTAGCACGCATCGAATATTTGGTGGGATCGCGTGAAAGTAAGAGTAGATCTTCCATGATACGACTATCATCTCCTTTATGAAATTGTGCTACCTATCAACAAGAATACGTTGAATATTTTAGAATGAGTATTACAATATTAGAATATCAAATTTGATATTTATGTATTACTCACCCTATCTTTAAACCATCCTATAAATTGGCGGCTCCATTCCGCATCAGACAAATGTCCAACATTCTCATGAGTTTGTGCAAACTCTCTACAAAATTGAAGTGAACCATAAGACCTCATATAGAAAATAAATTACCCTAAAAGAAATAATAATAATGAGATGATCTGAAAGAACTCTCCATACTTGAGATATGGTAAGACTTCATCACAATTCTACAATATGTATATATGTGCTTGTTCTAATTCATCCGCTTCAAGCTCACATGGATCTTTAGCTCCTAGAGTTCTTCCAGGTGGACTAAAGATAGATAAACCACCATTCAATTCTTTTAAACAACCATCATAATTTCGGTCAGACCGGTTAAATCTTGTGTCAACTTTATGCAGATACCTTGAACATAGTGTCATACATTCATTTGCAATGTAGCCCTCTGCAATACAACCTTCTGGATATGCTTTATTACCAATGAGAGATTTCAAAAAATATAACCATCGTTCCACAGGATACATCCACCGATAATGAATTGGTCCAGGAATCTTAGCTTCAGTAGCTAAATGTACAGGTAAGTGCACCATGACATCAAAAAATGAAGGAGGAAAGACTTTTTCTAACTAGCAAAGTGTTATGGGTATTTGCGCTTCAATATGCTCCAAATTATCAATTCTCAACTCCTTTGAACCAAGCACACTAAAAAATATAGATAATTTAATAAGCGGTTCACACACTTCTTTAGACAACATACCACGAAGTGCAAGAGGGAGTAGATGTTGCAAAAGAACATGACAATCATGGCTTTTCAATCCAGATATCTTTTGATCTTTCAGGTTCACACATTGAGAAATATTACATGAAAACCCATCGGGAACCTTTAGATTCTTTAAGAAAAGGCACAATTTGTGCTTATCTTCTGGAGACAATGTGTAGCATGCTGTTGGAGCTTCAATTTTCTCCCCCTGTTGGATGGGGTGCAATTCCGACCTAATGTTCATCATTTGCAAGTCTTATCGAGTTTTAATTGAGTCCTTGGTCTTTCCTTTGACATTCATGATTGTCCCCATGATATTATCACATATATTTTTTTCAATGTGCATAACATCCAAATTATGTCGCAACAAGAGACACTTCCAATATGGAAGTTCAAAAAAGATACTTTTCTTGTTCCAATTATCCTTTCGATTATCATGTGATATCTTCTTTTTTTTCTTAGGATCCTTTGATAACTGTAGCCCTTCAAGATCTTGCACTTGATTAAGTATCTCAATACCAGAAAGCACTTTTGGTGGGGGCCTTTTCTCTATTGTACCATCTAATGAGTCCTTATCATTTCTCCATTTGTGATTTTGAGAAAGATAACGCCAATGACCCATAAAACACTACTTCTTACCATTAGCCAATCGAATTGAGGAAGTTTCTTTATTGCAACATGGGCATACTAATTTTCCTTTTGTACTCCATCCAGATAAATTTCCATATGCTGAAAAGTCATTGATTGTCCACAATAAAGAAGCATGTAACTTAAAGAAGCATGGAAAGTCATTATTGCAACATGGGCATTCTTCTCCTGTTTTTTGAAAAGCATAATCCAAAAACTTTTGCACACCAGCTAAGTATGTTTCATGGAGCCAATTATCAACAAGTTGCATCCACTGTTTACTAGGTGCCATGACCTTTAAGATTACATAAAATTTATATTAAAAGTAGATAAAGAATAAGGAAAATACTAAGATCCACACAACTAGTTCAATCAAATCCACACAAATTCTCTTTGTAAGAACCAAAAGAAGAAGACCTCCTAGACTGATTTTTATCCTCAATAATATTTTAACTTGTTGGAGGAATAACAAAGCTAAAGTTTGTATCTTTGTCCATTTTTAAAAGTTTGATCCACTTGCATAAGCTTGTTTTGATTCTGTTTCTCTTATTCCAGTTGCTGTTGTTAATTTTCATAACAAAAAAAGAAGAGCTAATTACCACTATTATATATATACTTGCAAACTGATGGACATAATACATTCTACTTTTTTTCCAACTTTCTTAAAGTTAAGAATTACCCATGATCAAGAAGGCCAACAAAAAAGACTTATCTTTTGAAATATATGTTCTTATTCATAGATAAGGTAGAAATCAAAATGCTCTTAACAAATGTGATTATACAGGAGCTCTTGCATATTAGTTCCTTTCAATGGAAGGAAATGCACTGTTATTGTTTACTCTGAAAAAGCTAAAGCTTATGTTAAATGGGAGGCAAGTCTATAGGATGAAGCCTCCAACAGGTATAGTTAAAGCATACACAGATAGTAGTTTCAATACTAATAAATGAAAAAGATGGCATTGGAGATGTTATCAAAAGTGCGAAAGGGGATCTCATTATGACTTTCTCAATTTCGACGCAATGCACTAGCAATATTAGGGCAGAAGCTGAAATGACTACCTATGATAGTTAATAGTACATTGATAATGACTTTAGAAAAGTGCATCTCAAACTTGATTATTTAATGATTTGTTTGACATGATCAAACATTCAACAGTCAAGATATTAGCAACCTAAACCTTATAAATAATATTATGATTTTGAAGACCAAAGACATGGACATTGTGTACTATTATAGGAAGGCAACCAAGCTGCATACTTCATGGAAAAATTGCTATCTAATAGTACATTGTTTGACTTTTTCTTAAGATTTTCGTTGGAATTAAACTTGGATTTCAATGTAACAGATGATCACCCCAGTGTACAATTGTTGTGGTTTTTTTCAATTTATAAATAAAATTTATTTTGATGAAGCTCTATGAGCTTTAAGTGGAAATAGGTTGGACAAACCATCCACCTTTCATGGGCTCTTAGTCCTTAAAACAAGCAACATTCTCAGGGTGATCGGAACCTCCGGAGTGGTTGTTATTAAGGGTATAGACCACGATATGACGCCTATGGTTATGCCAAGCTAACTCAGGATCCATCCCTCAATAAATTACAGTACCTAGAGGACAACTTATATATAAATTTGAACATGAAATTTAAATTCACATCGATTGGCTTTAAGGTAAAAAGTAATTTAGTCAAAACGTTTCAATAAGAATAACAAGAGTTATCCTTATTTGGCTCGTAAAATCTCAACACCGAATAGATAAAAGGAGTAATTTATTCATGAACTAGTTAGTTTATTCAAGTTTGATATGCACTCTATTATTGCCTTATCGTCACAGTGTCCCAATGTTTTAGTGATGATATCTGCTGCTATTTTATTCTCTCTTTTGAAAATTAAATGAATCTCTAAATTTGTAATTAGACTTATATGATATCCATGATAGTAATTTTAACTAATCAATCCAAAAAGGAACTTCGAAATTTATACATATATTCAAAATAAGTAAGACTTATAAACAATGAAACAGAGTCATTTCGTATTGAAATGATAGGTTCTTCATAGTCCTACTTCAACATATGATTCCACAAGAACCAAATCAGTCATTCACATCTATGAACTATACTTGGAGTTTCTAATAATTACTTGCAACCAAGAAGATGAGTCATTCAATTACAAGTCATATACATGTATATGTCTGTATTTCTCATGTATATAGCTCACAAAATCTGAACACCCAATAATTTTTGCAGATGAAATCATTAACCTAATTAATGTTAAAAAAGATGATGAAAAAGAAGCAACTTGAATATACAAGAAAAAAACGTCATCAATAGAACTTATGAAAGAGACACAACAACTTAATCCGAAGATGAATCCACCTGAAGTTTTTTCTCGAGCAAAGCTGCAATGGATTCTATTTTTAGCAGAGCACCAACATTAGGAGGAAGAAAACGACACCTTTATTCATTTAATGGAAGAGTGTTGTCGAGATTAGGGTAGACAACAACAACACAAGTAAGAAGACACCTCTATCGATTTAAGGCAGAGAATCATTGAGATTAGGGAAGAACACAGTGTGTTGCAGTGGTGATCTGATCAAGAGATTAGGGCAACTTTAGGACAAGCTTAAATTTTGAGAAAGTAGATAGTCTTTTCTTTTTACTTTCAGTACTATAATTCTTTGGCGCCTAAATTTTTGTTAAAAGAAAAGTTTCCATATGGCGTGAAAATCTCCCGCTCAAGCCTCAATGCCTCCAATTACATTTTGGGACTAGTTATTAATTTTTTTAGGGACCGGATTTAATATCTTCACAATAACATATACCAATAAGGACCGAAATATAATCTCGTCCCAATAGATATACTTTTGGAGACAAGAATATAGACTCGTCCTTATATGTTGGTCTTAATTAAGGCTTTTTCTTGTAGTGTCACTTCTCAATTTTTGAAGTCTTTCCAAAAGGGTCTTGGTACCAAGGGTAAGCTTAGCACGACTTTTCATCCCAAAATCGATGGGCAAGCGGAGCGCACTATCCAAACCTTAGAGGATATGTTAAGTTCTTGTGTTATTGATTTGAAGGGTAATTGAGATGATCATTTGCCCTTGATTGAGTTTGCCTACAATAATAGTTACCATGCAAGTATTGGTATGACTCCATTTGAGGCTCTGTACGGTAGGAGATGTACGTCTCATATAGGATAGTTTGAGGTGGGTGAAGTTTCTTTGATAGGTCTCTAAGTAGTCCATAAGGCTATGGAGAAGGTTCGACTTATTAGAGAAAGGTTGAAAATGGCTCAAAGTCGACAAAAGTCCTATGCCGATGTTAGAAGAAGGGATCTAGAGTTTGAGGTTGATGATTGGGTCTATTTGAAGATTTTGCTTATTAAGGGTGTCATGAGATTTGGTAAGAAAGGGAAGCTTAGTCCCCGGTATTTAGGCCCATATAACATTTTGAGAAGCATTGGCAAGGTTGCTTATGAGCTTGAGTTGCCTAATGAGTTAGCATCGATTCATCCGGTTTTCCATGTGTCTCTTTTGAAGAAGTGTGTTGGAGATCCGACATCCATAGTGACCTTAGAAATCTTGGCATCAAAGAGAGTTTATCTTATGAAGAGGTTCCAGTTGAGATTCTAGACCGACAATTCCGGAAGTTGAGAAACAAAGAAGTTGCTTCCGTTAAGGTATTGGGGAGGAAACAATTGGTTAAGGGTGCTACGTGGGAGGACGAGGATGATATGATGTCCCGTTATCCTCATCTCTTTCCTTCCGAATCATCCCTAGCTTGAGGTATTTAGCTCCTCATGGTCTATTTCTAGGATTCTTGCATCTTAGTCATTCTCATGTTTCCTTATGCATGCATTTCATTAAGTGTTTATGGCTTGACATTTTGTGACGAGGCATGCTTTAGCTTGGAGTTGATTTTCCTCCTCAGATATGTGCATTATGTAGTTGCATTCATGATTGGAATCATAGAATTGTTGTTTCCCCTACACTTGTTGTTGCTAGCTAAATTCCATTCGGGGACGAATGTTCCCAAGGGGGAGATATTGTAACACCTCAGTTTTCAAAAGAGAAAATTTTCCATTTTTGGGCCCAGAGTCACTCTTTACGGATGCAGTCTACGGGTCGTAGACCAGTTGACGGAACTTGGAATGCATCCGTAGAAAGAAGATAAATTAATTTGAAAATCAAGTCTCTGAAGTCGAGTCTATGGGCTAGCTAGAAGGACCGTAGGTCTTTCCACGAACAATGGAAAGGTCCTGTCAATTGTTCCAGACTTAGTAAAATTCTTAATCCTTAAGTTTAGATCTACGGTTGCCATGTACGACCCGTCATTGACCCACGAGCCGTACATGATGACCCGTCGTTGGGGGTCGAAGTTGGGAAACTCTCTGAGTCTATCTACAAAAGAAGAGGACGGTCCGTAGGTTGACTTACGAAACGTAAGTCCAACCGTAGATAGGGTCCGAAGTTATTTTCCATGGGGTTTTTATGTCTTTTTCCAATTCTTTTAAGTCTTTTTAATTACGACTCTGCCCCTAAATTGACCCACTATATAATTCTTTTATCCCAAATTTCCCTTTATTATTCTCATTCTCAAATTCCCCAACTTCCCAAATATTTCTCTCTCTAGAAAAGTTCTCTCAATTATCAAGGAAGAAGAAGGGCTGGGTTGCTCCATTGAAGTTCATCCATTCTTAGCAATTTCTTGTGGGCTTTGTTGAGGTATGTTATCATTCACCATTTGGAGCGCTTTCCTCTAATGGGTCCCTAGTTTTCTTCTAATTTCAAGGTTCCATTTCCCCAAATTGAGTTAGGATTTTGATCAATTCTTATTGGCTCTTCAATTATGAATCCAATTGTTGATTTTATGATTAGTAGTGCACGATCTAGCGTGATAAAGTAAATTAGTGCACGAATTAGCGTGATTAGTATGATTTGATGTAGAAATTGTATGAACCCATGCATGAGCCATGATTCCTAGCTTTGAATTCATGATGAAGTATGTTCCGTGCATTTATGAACTTATGAAATTGATGAAAATATGCATGATTCTAGTTTATTGCATGATTTTAAGATGAATTGGCATGTGCCCATACTAGGTCATGATTTATGAACATATGAATAGCTTGCATAAGAGATGTATATATATGAATTGCTTGCATAAGAGATGCATGTATATGAATAGCTTGCATAAGAGATGCATGTTTCATGAGAATTATGCTTATAATTGCTAGGGTGCATATAGATGTTGGCATCCATGAGTTGTGAAAAGGTTTTCTTCACAATAAGCAAAGAATATGAATGTGAAAGGTTTTCTCACATAAATTAGGGTTCATATGGTTGAAAGGCTTTCTCACCTATGAATCAATTAGGAGCTATGCTAATGACGTAAGCTTGGGCAAGCCCATGGTAGTTGAAGCAACTTGATATGATCTTAGATTGAATTTGGTAACCCTAGATGTACCTTTTCCTTGGTTAAAATGTGAATAAGCTTAATTGACTATTCCTTGGGATTTTACTTAGCACCGAGCAGGCTTTTGGGATGAAGGTTTCTGTTTAGCGTTTCTGGACCTTTAATAGCAAATCCCTAAGTCCCAGAACTACGTGGCCTCATAGGTTTTTTCTCAGATAGACACATAACTAGTGGATCCACATAAGCTACAGATTTATGGTCCTTACCTTTGCAAGTAGGACACCCCTTCTAGTGGTGTGGGGGTACACATCACTCTCCTTTTCAGTGTGGGGCAGACACTGGATTCCATATTATAGCTCACATGGTCTATGTCGGTTAAATGTAAAAATCCCATAATAATGAACTAGGGTACTAGAAGTATCTCACAAGGCTTATGAGATGACTAGCTTGCATTGACCATGTTTTGCATCGAGTTTCTAACCCTTTGTCATATGATTTAGTTTGTCATTGCATGTTCATGATGATATCTCCCTAGCATGATTTCCTATATGAAAGCATCTCATTGGCATGACATTTCTGATTATATGCATTTGCTTCATACGTAGTACATTCCATGTACTAATGCATATTTGTGCCTACATTCTCTTATAATGTAGGGTCAGAGAGTCATCCTTCACACTTTCATGGTTAGTTGTTTTCAGAGTTTGAGATATCAGCTTTGGTGAGTTCTCATGCTTCAAGCACCAAGACACTTTATTACTTTTCTTTACTTTTAAGTTTTAGACTTGTATATGATGTACGGGTTATGTCCCAATCATTCTATTGTATTTGATGGCTTTTGAAACATAGTCAAGACTTTCGCTTGTAAACTCTTTACTTTTATCAGATTGTCTATTTCTTTCCTAATTATTGTCTTTACCTTATGTATATGTATGCTAAGCGGCTTGTGTGGGGTCCCTCAGGGTCCTAAACGTCATGTCACGCTTAGAGGGTACTTTGGGTCGTGACAATTGATGATTTTTGATGAATGTGGGCAATGTGAATGATTGGCGGCTGTTCTTTTATACATTTGAGTGTCGATTGCGATCAATATCGATGACTTGAATAGTGCTCTTGATAAACGATAAGTTTGTGTGAGTCCAATGAGGTAATTTGAGTTGCATAATCTTGTGTGAACTCTTAGCATCTCATTGTGTGAACTCTTAGCATCTCATTGTGACTAGTGAATGTCGAAGTGAGTCTTGCAATGACCGTTGCATGAAGCTTGACTCGTAGATTTGTGACGCACAATCGTGTTTTGATGCCATGTGTGGTGAGCTTTACTTGAAAGATGTGCATGGTGATACCTATAACTTGCCCCATTGGTCCAATTAATTAGCTTTGGTAAATGAAGGAAATGATTTTAGGCATTAATTTTTGAGAGTGAATCTAAGTGCTATACCTTTGTTTGACCACCTTGTGAGTGTGTGAACCCAGCTTGGCACCATTTGAGCCTATCCTTTTCTTTGATTGAAACATGAACTCAATGATTTTAGCCGGTCATTGAAATTGCCATGTCTTTCCCACCTATAACCTTCATGAAGCATTGGTTTGTTTGAATAGCCAACTTAGGCCAAAAGACTAAGTTGGGGGTGTGGTAAGAATGAAGAAAGAAATTGATCAAGAAGTTCGTGAACTCGATCCTTGGAAAATTATGTGTGAAAAATATGGAATCCCTCCATATATAAAAAAAGAGAAAAGAGTTGAGATGAAAAGAAAAGAAAGAAAAGTTTTAAATAAAAGTGTACCCTTGTGCATTGTGTGGAAATAAAAAGCGGTGTACCGAAATTTTTTGTGTCCTATGAATAGATCAAGGGTGAGTTGCGAATTTGAAAAATTTGAAAGAAAAGGAAAAGAAGTGAAGTTTGAACCATGCTTAACCAAGGTAGAGTCACTAAGCCTAAATTATCATACCCTACACCTAAGCCTTATTACAAGCCTTGAAAGACCTTTGTGATCCTACATAGGCTTTGTATATGTTGGTTGGAGAATATGGGAAAGCCTATGGATAAAGTCGTGCATATTTTTCTCATTTGAGAGTGTGAGCATTGTTTTCGATTCCTTAATGATGGCCTTTAATTGACTTTGTGAGAGCATGGAATCATTCTTGATGTGAGGGCATTTGAATGCTATTGTTGAACATGAAATTGCATTTGAAGTGAGCATTTGTGAGCATGAACGATAATTGATGATGGCTAGTCAGAGTTTGAAACTTTGAGTGCACATTTGGACCTTGCATGCTTGAATTGAACTTGGTGTGCTTTCTCATGTGGATTCTCAAGGGGCACTGTTTGTAGACATGCCTGTTGAACTGATTGACCTCATATTTTACTTGAGGACAAGCAAAACTTTAAGTTGGGGTGTTGATGAGTCAGGAATTTTAACTCATTTAGGGCTTGATATTTAGTCATTTAGTGTCCTCAATGCCTATTTTATTCTCAAAACTAATGTTAAATTTTTTATGTGCAGCAAAGAAAGTTCAAGAACAGGGCAAGGAAATTATCTTGCAAAAAGAGGCAAAAAAGTTTGAAAAGGTTGAAGAAATGGGAGGCTAAAGCTCGCAAAAGCCACTCGGTGATGCGCCGAGTAAGCCTCTGCCTCGCCTAAAGTTCCAGCAAGATGGCCTATGAACCAAACCAACGCGGCGATCAATAGGGGAATTTCAGTGTATCACCGAACGGAACGGCGAGCCCAACCCATATCGCCTAGTTTTTGAGAACCCTCTAAGCTAGAAATCAAGCACAAATGGTGATGAAGAGCATTTTGGTGCGTCACCGAGCCACTTGGTGATCCCGACTTATCTCACCGAAAAGACCCACGTGTTCACATGTGTGGAATTTTTGAGGAAGTATAAATTGATTTTTTCGAAAAGAGAGAAGGCATCAGTTAAGCTAGATTAAGAAGAACTCTTAGTTTTGGTGAATATTTACCAAACAACTCTTGTGTGGTTTTTGAATTGGAGACTTTGGGTTTAATTCTAATTTATAGCATCGGATCTTTGAAGGCTTTGTTCGTCAATAGAGAATCATTTTGGTAACGATTTCTTCCCTTTTGCTATGAGTGCCTAAAACTCCAATTCCTTAGGGGTGTGAATATGTGATCAATTATCTAATTAACTTATGGGTATTGCTAATTGCTGAATTTAATGTTGAATTGAAATGGGATTAGTTGTGAATTCATGTTTTCAATTATGGTCTGAGGTTGCAAATTCAGATTTAGTTTAGATCTCTATGTTTGCTTGCAAATGACGCTTTAATGAATTTGCAGTTGATAGTTGTTTAGACTGTTGTTTTTTCTTCCTAGCTTTTAAAAGTTGTTGAATTAAGGAATTAGATTATTTTTTAATGCTATGCTTGTTGAGCTTCGTAAGAACTCACTTGATGCATAATGGGTTATTGACAAATAGTTGTTATCACCTTAATCGATCATACCCATTAAGATTCAACAACTTATAGCAATTGGTAATTACCCATCAGTGAAATTTGGTGATTGATCACTCACACACTCCTAAGGTCCCATCTCTAATTTCTAAAATCCCATGATGATCGTTTTATTATAATTGGCTACTAAATTCTCTCATTATTGATAATTAAAATTTGAAGACCTACATTATGCTGCATTTAACTTACCTTTACCTACAAAAGATTAGATCACTATAGTACTTCGTAGTTGAATTCTTTACTAGAACACTCCTCGTGGGATCAACCCCAACTCAACGTTGGGTTTATACTTGCTAGCGACCGCCTACACCTTGAATTATAAGAGGTGTAGTTGAGCATTATTAGGTTCATCCTAGTGAAGTCCTTCACTCTAGTTGCCATCGCACCCACATTTTGGTTCACGGGGACCACAACCTCCCTATTGGCTAGAGCTGTCATGGCTTGGGCAAATATTTGAAAAGCAGCTCTAAACTCCGTAGTAGTTACTTGCTCGGCCAAAGGGTTGATCGGAACTTGAGGAGCTTCTTGTTCCACATTCTCTCTCGCATTCCTCCTAGAATATGCCCGTCGAGTGTCCATATCCTAAAAAACATCGGATAGAGATTAGGAGAGAGAGACATAGAGAGTTAAACTCTATCGCACGACTTTAGAGTGATGAAAGAAGTGGATTTTCCTAAACATCTTATAGCCTCTCATTCATAAGTGTGGCATGCTTCACACCCATGAACAAGACTCTACTCGACGTGGCTTATGAGACCTCGCAGGATCTTTCTAAAACCTTGTGCTCTGAATACCAAGTTTGTCACAACCTAAAGTACCCCCTACACGTGAAATGGCGTATAAGAACCCAAAAGGCCCTAAACAAGCCACTTGGTATACATCATACCAGAAAATAGTAGTTAAGAGTTCAAAAGACAATCTATATATCAAAGATTTGACAAAAGTAGCGGAAGTCTTAACGTAGCCTCAAAGCCATCTAATATATCAATAAAATGAATGTGGGATGTAACCCATACAAGTTCTAAAATGAAATGACATAAAGTTGTAAAAGTGGCATTGTCCTCGAAGTATGAGGACTCACCAAGTCTTCTTAATCTCGATACCATGATCTAGCCAGGAGAGGATTGAGAAGAGCCGGATCCTACATTTGTGAGAACATGTAGGCAAGAGTATGCATTATTACAAGGAATGTACCAAGTATGATAACTATGCATAGAGGTTATAAAATCATGCTAAAAAGGGCTATACATAAAATGCAATGACCAAGTTAAATCATATAATGACATGATAGAAAACATGAGATAAAAGCCAGGTCAATACAAGGAAATCATATTTGAAACAACACATGCTTCAAATACCTTTAGAAAGTAACCTTAGTTCATTATTGTCGGAAGTGAGCCCTAACTGACATAGACTATGTGAGCCATAACATGGAATCCGGTGTCTACCCCACACCGAAAAGAGGTGTCCTTACTTGCCAAGATAAGAACCATAACTTCTAGCTTACGTGGATCTAATAGCTAATGTCTATATAAGACAAACCTATGGTTGCACATATTTATGGCATAAGGAGATTGCTAGAAACCCGACCTCTACTACAGGAGAGCTTCCATCTAGGTATCCTCTCGGTGCTAAGCATAATTCCCATGGATTAATCATAATTCATAACTTTTCTCATCATTAGAATACATGGGTAATCGCCTCTTGTCTTTTCATTAGAAAAGCTCATTATTCTTGATTCAATGTTTGGTTGAAAAAATCTTTCAACCCAATGAATCCTTTATATGAGAAAATCCTTTCACTAATATTGTTTTAAGGAGTATGTGAGAAATCTTTTTACAACAAAAACAATGCTTCACTCTCGAAGCAACTTAAATCATCATCAATTTCATAGGGAACATACATATCTTCATAAATTCATCTGTTCATAGTTCGAAACCCCATAATATGATTATAATCTAGAAATCATGAATTTCACATAATTTCATGGGAATTCAACTTAAAAACATGCAATTTACTCAATTCATGCATTAAAAGACATAATTCAATTAATTAAATCATAATTTGAAAAATTCATAAGATAGAAGAAAACCCTAATTTCAATTGGAGAATTCTAACTTGTAAAATTAGGGAAATTGGGAACCCTATGGAGGAAAGGACTCCATAGGTGAATGCCATCATACCTTGATGTCAAAAGCCTACAATCAATGGTGATTTAGGAGACTTGTCTTGAAAAACCTAGACCTTCCTTCTTTTTCTTCAAGCTTTTAGACAGAGAAATATTTGAGGAAAGCTTTGATGGGATTTATGGGATTTTGAAAAGTGATTAGAAAGGGTAGAATTTAGGCTTAGAAAACTTATATAGAGTCTAGGATTAGGACTAAACAGACATAGATTAGGAATAAACCAATTAGGGAAAACCCCAAAAAGCCCTTAAAATAACTGTCGTGCTCTAACCTACAGTCCGGAGGTCCAATTATGGACGGTCCTGGTCAACTGTAGAAAGATTCAGAAACTGATAATTTTTTACTTCAAACTACGAGGCCTATGTACTGCTCAGTGGTACACAGACGGACCGTACATACCAACCGTCAGTCCAACATTTGACCCTAAATTTTCTAAGACTAGGAGAGACCTACAAGACCTATCTATGGTCCGTAGAAACAATGACAGACAGTCCTGTTGAGTTTTCGAAAGGATCTTGAACCTTGATATTTTAAAAAGTTCACTTTGCCATCTAAGGTTCCCACCTATGGCCCGTAAGTTAACCTACTGTCCTTAGATGGCTTTCTTAGTATTGTCACAAATTCTTCAAAACCAGAAATTTTTCTTCTTTTAGAATCTGAGGTGTTACAGCACTGTTTAAATTCTATAATCTTTTATGATGTATGCTAAGTGGCTTGTGTGGGGTCTCTCGGGGTCCTATACGCCATGTTACAACTAGGGTATACCTTGGGTCATGAAAAAATTTGTATTAAGAGTTCAAGGTTTAGAAAGGTCCTAGGATGTCTCATAAGCCGCGTGGAGTAGAGTCTTGTTCTTGAGTGTGAAGCGTGCCACACTTATGAACGAGAGGCTATTGGATGTTTAGGAAATTCCACTTCTTTCATCATTCTATAGTCGTGCAATAGAGTGTCACTCTAGATGTCTCTCTCCTAATCCTTATCTGATGTTTTTCAGGATATGGCTCGAAGAGCATACGTTAGAAGGATTGTGGGTGAGAATGTGGAACGAGAAGATCCTCAAGAAGCACCCCAAGTTCCGGTCGACCCTTTGGCCGAACAAGTCACTAATGCGGAGTTTAGGGCTGCTTTTCAAGTGTTGGCCCAAGCAATGAAGACTCAAGCCAACAGGGAGGTTGTGGTCCTCGTGAATGCAAATGTGGGTACAACGGCAACTAGAGTGAGATACTTCACAAGAATGAATCCTCCGGAGTTTCATGGTTCGAAGGTTGAGAGAGATCCCCAAGAGTTCATTGATGAGGTATACAAGGTTTTGATGATCATGGGTGTTGGAAACTTAAGGGTGTTGCTCTAGTTTGGTTCAACCAATGGAATGAAGAGAAGTGGTTGATACAGGTCCTCTCGATTAGGAAAAGTTTAAGGTTGCTTTCCTTGATAGGTTCTTTCCCCTTGAGATGAGGGACGCAAAAGTACTTGAATTAATTATCCTTCATCAAGGAAACATGAGTGTGAAGGAGTATGCTTTGAAATTCACACAATTGTCTAGATATGCTCCTGCTATGATTGCCGATACTAGTGAAAAGATAAGCAAGTTTGTTTCGGGTTTGTCCAAAATGGTGTTTAAAGAATGTCGTACTTCCATGCTCATTAAGGAAATGGATATTTCTCGCCTAATGATACATGCTCAACAAATCAAAGATGAGAAACTTAAGGAGGAGTCTAGGGAGGCAAAGAGGGCTAAGACCGGTGACTGTGACTTTCACACTCAATGTCCGATGGACATGGTCGTTCTAAGTTCTGACAAAGGATATCTGTTCACGATTTCTCCAACGCTCCGGCTCTTAATTTCAAAAAGGAAATGGTGTCTAATCCCAAACCTCAAGGAGGAAATGGTGGTGGAAACAGATCTTCGGTTCACACATTCCAAAAGTGTGGTAGGAGTCATCCGAGAAAATGCTTGATGGGTACGAAAATTTCTTTGGTTATGGTAAGACTGGTCATCGCTTGAGAGATTGTCGACTTAGACTTGAAAAGGAAAAAGATGGCAGGCAAGCTCCGCATAGTGGTTTGGGTTCAAGTGCTCCTACGAAAAACAAATTCTATACATTCCAAACTCAACATGATCTAGAAGGTTCTCCAGATGTTGTTACCATTATGTTGAAAGTTTTCCATCTTGATATTTATCCTTTGCATGATCCCGGTGCTACCTTGTCTTTTGTGACTCCATATGTGGCTATGAAGTTTGATGTTCTTCCGGAGGTGTTTATAGACCCTTTTATCTGTCTCTACACCTATTGGTGAATCTGTTGTGGCTAAGAGAGTCTATAGAAGTTGTCCCGTCTCCTTATCCCATAGAGTCAGTCATATTAATATTGTAGAGATTGATATGGTAGATTTTGATGTTATTCTTGGTATGGAGTGACTCGATTGTTATTACGCTTCTATTGATTGTAGAACCCGAGTGGTAAAGTTTCCATTTCCAAATTTGTCCTTCCTAGAGTGGAAAGGAGGAAATTCTATGCCAAAAGGTCAATTAATTTCTTGTCTTAAAGCTAACAAGATGATTTCTAAGGGTTGCTATACCATCTTTTTCAAGTTAGGGATATGGATTCCGAAACCACTATCTTTGAGTTGGTCCCTGTTGTTAATGAGTTTTTGGAAGTATTTCCCGATGATAAACCTGATCTTCCTCACGAAAGGGAAATAGACTTCGGTATTGACGTTCTCCCTGATACACAACCTAACTCTATTCCTCCTTACCGAGTGGCTGCGGCAGAACTTAAGGAATTCAAGACGCAATTGCAAGATATGTTGGATAAGTGTTTCATCCGACTGAGTATCTCTCCATGGGGTGCTCCAGTTTTGTTTGTCCGAAAAAAAGATGGTTTCACTTCGTATGTGTATTAATTACCGTCAATTGAACAAGGTTACCATTAAGATTCAAATACTTTTGAGTCAACACATATTTCAAACTTTTGTTGTCGGTAACCACATCTACATTCACACCATACAAATAATGTCTCAAAATCTTTGGAGTAAACACCACTACCACTATTACCAAATCTCGAGGAGGATAATTTTGTTCATGCACTTTTAATTACCTCGAAGCATATGCAATGACTTTTCCATGTTGCATCAAAACACAACCAAGACCAACCCGTGATCACAATACACCACAAAACCATCCAATCCTTCGGGTATCATCAATATAGCAGCCGGAGTGAGTTTATCTTTCAACTCTTTAAAACTGTTCTCACAAGCTTCCGACCATAGGAATTTCACTCTCTTTTGAGCCAATGTTGTCAAAGGCGAAGCAATAGAGGAAAATCCTTTCACAAACCTTGTATAGAAACCGGACAAACCCAAGAAACTCCGTATATCTGAAGAAGACAAAGGTCTAGGCCAATTCTTAACCACCTTGGTTTTTCTTAGGATCAACTTGAATAACTTCACCAAAGACAATATGGCCAAGGAAAGCAACATACCTCAACCGAAACTCACATTTGTTAAACTTAGTGTACAATTTACGTTCCTTGAGAATTTGCAACATAATCCTCAAATACTTGACATGCTCATCCTCACTCTGTGAGTAAATCAAGATATCATCAATAAACACAATCACAAATATATCAAGAAAATGCTTGAAGACCCTATTTATCAAATCCATAAATAACCGGGGTATTAGTCAAACCAAATGACGTTACTAAAAAGTCACAATGACCACACCAAGTTCGAAAAGCCGTCTTCAGATTGTCACTCTCCTTCACTCTCAATTGGTGATAACCCAAATAGAGGTCAATCTTAGAGAAATAACTTACTCCTTGGAGTTGATAAAAAAATCATTTATCCTTGGAATATGATACCTATTCTTAATGGTAACCTTGTTCACTTGTGAATAGTCAATACACATTTAGGGAGAACCATCCTTCTTTCAAAGAAACAACACCAGAGCACCCAATGGAGAGATACTCGGCCTAATGAAATCTTTATCTAACAAATCCTTAAATTGTTCGTTTAACTCATTAAGTTCAGCGTGGGTTATAAGATAAGGAGGAATATAGATAGGCTGCATATCTTTGAGGAGGTCAATACCGAAGTATATTTCCCTTTCAGGAGCAATACCAAGAAGAACATCGGGAAACCCTTTTGGAAACTCTTTTACAATCAGAACCGACTCAAGAGTAGGGGTTTTTGATTCTATATCCCTAACCTAAACCATATGATAAAGGCACCGCATAGAAATCATTTTTCAAGCTTCTATGCAAGATATAAACTGACCCTTAAAAATATAATTTCCCCCTTCCTTTGACATGATAGATTCGTTTGGAACCTTGAATGTGACTAACCTGGTCCAACTATCTATAGAAGCATAACATGCATGAAGCTAATTCATCCCAAGAAAACTATCAAAATCTAACATATCAACTTGTACTAGATAAACATGAGTGACTCTATGAGAAACATAAATAGAACAGTTTATATAGACTCTCTTAGCCACCATAGCATCACCCACGAGAGTTGAAACATTAAAGGGATTAGAAAATTTTTGGGACCAACAACAAATCTCATGGCCACATAAGGAGAAACAAAAGACAAGGTAGCGCCTAGATCAAGTAAAGTATAAACATCAAGTTGAAAGACTTTCAATATACCGATCACCACATCTGGAGAACCCTCATGATCCTGTCGAGTTTGAAGAGCATAGAACCTTTTTTTCTTTGAAGTACCCAAACGGGAACCACTAGGTTGAACTTGCCTAAAATCCTTTACCTTAGTAGCAATAAATGGGCAATCTCTTATCTTGTGACCATTCTTTCCACAACTAAAGCAATTATCCATATCGGCTAAAAAATTTCCATCATGCTTCTTACCACACCTAGTGCTAGCGGAGATAGAAGATCCATTACCACCACCTTTTTGTGGCTTAGGTTTAGACATCGTATCTTGGTTGAACTTAGGAGTCGGTGCATTAGAAGAACCTTGACCAGAAAATTTTTGCCTGTATTGAGGACACCCATGTCCACTGATTCTAGAACTGAAAAGTCACCCTCACCTGTCCTTGCCCTCTTTGACTCTTTTGCCCTTTCCTTAAGATTTTCCTGTTCAGTTTGTTGGGAAAGTGTCATCAAAGGAGAGATATCCGTTTTCTTGATCAACATGGCGGTGCAACATTCCTTGACAACCAAGTCAAACACACTTAACACAAACTTACTCATCCTTGCTTTAGAGTTGGCAACCATAATCGGAGCATACTTATACAATTGAGTAAACTTCAAAACATACTCCTTCATACTCATATTTCCTTGATGAGGATTAATAAACTCAAGCACTTTCGCTTCTCTCATCTCGAGGGGAAGAAACAATAAAGAAATGCTCCCTAAAATTTCTCTTGATCAAGAGGACCCTCATCAACATCCCTTTCTTTTCCATTAATCAAACCACACTTGAGCAACACCCTTAAGTTGATAAGCGGCAAACTCCACCTTTTCAACCGTAATCAATACTATGATACCAACTACTTTGTACACTTCATCAATTAACTCTTGATGATCCTCTTTAACCTAATAACCACAAAATTCTAGAAGATTCATCCTACTAAAGTCCCTTTTCCTTGCTGCCGTCGTATACACATTTGGGTTCAAGGGAGCATCAACCTCTTTATTTGCTTGAGCCATCATAGCTTGAGTCAAAACTTAGAAAGCGGCTCAAGATTCGGCATGAGTCACTTGCTCAGCCAAAAGATCAACCGGAACTTAAGGAACCTTGGGCTCTACATTGTCGTTACCTACATTCCTTCTCAATAAGCTCTTCGAGAGGGCATATCCTGAAAAAGACCGAACATGATTTAAGAGAAGGATCTTTATAAAGATAGACTCTATGACACGACTTTAGACTAATGAAAGAAGTGAAGTTTCATAAATGCTTTGTAGCCTCCTTTTCATAAATGTAGCGTGCTTACCCTCATGAAAATATTCTACTCAACGCGGCTTGTTAGACATCCTAGGACCTTTTTTAAAAACCTTGTGCTCTGAAAACCAAGTTTGTCATGATCCAAAGTATACCCTAGATGGGAAATGGTGTATAAGACCCTGAGAGGCCCTACACAAGCCACTTAATATACAAACACACAACATAATAGGGAAAAGAAAGAAAATCTCATAAGAGATAAAGAGTTTGACATATAAGCGGAAGTACATCATAGTCTTTATAACCCATCTATTACATCAAAAAGAGTGTTCAGGACATAACTCGTACACCACATACAAATTCTAAAAGCTAAAACATAAGGAAAGCAATAAAAGTATCATGGTCCTCAAACATGAGGACTCACCAACTATTGATCTTCAAATCATCAATGAGATAAACTAGCCATGAACAAATGGAGAGGAATCATCAAGCCCTACATTAGAGAACAATTTTGGCACAAGTATGCATTAGTACATGGAATGTATTAAATATGAGGGCAATGCAATAAAACATGGAGCATGATCATTAGGGGACATAATTGAAAACATGATATGCATGACCAAGCTAAACATAATACAATCTTTGAAGATGAATCATAAACATGAACATGGTCAATGCATCTAAAAATCATGAGGAAAGCTTCATAAACATTAGAAAATAAGTTAGTTCATTTTATGGGATATATACTATTAATCGACATAGACCATGTGAACTATAACGCGAAATCTGGTGTCTTGCTTCCACACTGAAACGAGATGTCATTGCTTGCCAAGGGAACAACCTTAAACTTCTAGCTTAGGTGGATCCACTAGCTATGTCACTAAAGACAACCTACGGGTGCACATAGTTAGGGACAAGGAGATTGCTACTAGAGACTCAGCCTCTACTAATGGGAGAGCCTCCATCTCAATATCCTCTCTGTGCAAGGTAAAATCCCAATGGAATATTTATAAGCATAAAATCAACATAATCCATGGAAAAAGTAAAATTAAGTTACTAATTCAAGCTAGAAACATCATAGAGTGTACTGGTCATCCGTAGAACTGGTTACTGGAGTTCATATTTCTGAATCGATTTCCACGAGACAAGTCTACGGTTCGTCTAAACTTCTACGGACTATAGACCCAAAAGTCTAACAAATTTTCAACTAAGTTTGGAACTCCTTCTACGACCCCTTTCCTATGGGCCATAGAACTTTCTACGGACCATCCTGGTGGTCCGTAGGAAAAGTTCAGAAACCGAAATAAGGAAATCCTTAAAAACCCTTTCTACGGCTCCCTTCAATGGATTGTAAATAGGACCTATAGACCTGACCCAGTAATCAACAATATGCTTTCCTTTTTCTTTCGACTTTCAAACTTTTGGGGTGTTACAATGAACCTCCAAGTATGTTTCCATATTCACAGTCCATAATTTGTAGTTTTCACCATCGATAACAGGATAAGCTATTCATGAAAAACTATTTTCCAAATCCATCCTTTCACTTACAGCTCCCTCTAAATAAATATCTCTAGATCCCACCTATCGGTTTTTTAAAGAAAAGAAATGCCGTTAAATAACAATGGAAAAAAAGTTGAAGGATAAAATTTTTATTGCACTACAAACTTTATATTACTGACTAACAAAAGACTTGTATTTACTGACTAAGAACAAAACTGAAATAGAAATCAACTTATAAATACTAGGTCTCTAAATTAATAGAATTATTGCAGAAAAAAGATCTATAGTTATAAAGCAAAGATTCAACATATATACAGAAGATTCTAAGGCCTTTAATCTTGAACCTCATATGTATGGCTCTTAAGCTTGTGTATTATTGTGTTGAAGCCAATTTCAGAAATCTTGAAAAGTGTTCGTCTAAGCTCTGTGATGCTTCAGAGTAAACTCAAGGAGAGTAGGCCATGTGAAGTCGGGATATCTTTGAGGGTTTTTGTAGTCCACCAATTCAGTTGGTGGACTCACCAGCTTATCTTTGTCGAGACAAAGAAAGAAAGCAAGTGATTTCCTAGGAGTCTTGTTGTTTACCATTGCTCTGTGTAAGCAACTTTTGAATATTCCATTTGATAGCGCCTGCAAAAGTGCATACACAAAATATGTTATAACGCGACTTGATCAATTACGCGAAGGACATCATATTCATTTTGTACGTCCTAAGCATTCACACTGCATAAAAAAATGATATTTAGTGATAATTAATTAATGACAATAGCTTAATTACTGCTAAATATGTATGTTAGCAGCAATTAGCTCTCTTTTTATATGTCTCTCAAGCCTTTACCGACATTGGTATCAATGGCCCTTAACTATTGGAGGTAAAGACTTTAACACTCTTTATTAATGTGTATATTTATAGACACTTAAAGTTGTTTTTGTTATAGTGTATTGATATATATCATTGCACGTCATGCGAAAAGATCATGTATTATTTGTCACATAAATAGGTACTTTTTTTCTCTGTTTATCTGATTTGTATGTAGTACGCTAGCTTATTAGTTCTAGTGCATAAATTTTCTTACCATAAATGTGTCACATATGTTAACCATAAAAGCATTGAAATTAGGACTGATGGAGTACCATTTGTTGTCCATAAAAAGTTAAAGTTCACTAACACAATCTTGATGGAGAAGAGTTAATGATGTTGGATCATAGTGAGGCCCTATTCTAAGGTGAGCTCTTGTTTCTGGCATGGAAAATAGTTCTAGAGTCTCATATGGATTCATTGTCTTCAAAAAATTCTTTAAAGTTGCTCTTTTGTATGCCTACACTCATTCCTAAGAGAAAGTGTGCTCACTAGAAAAGAAACCCCTTAAGTCAATATGGGGAACAGGAAGTTCTTGTGCTACAACACAAGGCTTCTTACCGTCCGTCCATATGTATTGTGTGGGAATATTAGACTCATGTTTCATATGGGATGCATAAAAAATCAATGGATTTTCCTCACCTAGCATAGATGATTTTCCCTTTGTGATTATACTATCAATGTTCATTGCATGCAAAGGTTTGTCTTTTTCTTTCTTGTGCAATGAGTCACAAGAGGGGAAAGAAAATAGAAGTAGTTCATTGTGAGGAGCCAAAGTGAAGGATTATGTAGGGCTTAAAATTTTGATAGAATTTCATATGTTGTTTGAATCAGATTTTAAAAAAGGAAATATTTTCAAAACATGTTTCACCCTAGATTTTGAAAACGTTTCCTGAAAAAGTTCTCAAGTATCAAAAAAAGATCCGAACAATATAGTGAGAAGAGCTTAATAATGCTTAAAATTGAGGCATAAGTCTGTTATAGAATGTACATAGACATATATACATTTAATATGGCATGATCATAGGTACAAATATATAATGAATTTTTCTTATTTATTTTTCTTAGGTAGATTTCCTTATATACCTACAAATAACTCTTATTCTTACAAAACTATCACAATGAAATGGATTCATTGGCTTTGTATTTTACATATTATAAGAACCAGATCCATCCCAATTTTTGCTTTTAAAAAGGAAATATTTTCAAAATATGTTTGATCATAGATTTTGAAAAAATTTGCTTAAAAAGTTCTCAAGTATCAAAAACGGGTTTGAACAGTTTGGTGAGAAGGGCTTAATAATACTTAATTTTTTTTGGTGTAGTCTATATGTTGGTTTTTTCTAGTGTTGGCCGTAGAGTTTTCATATATTTTGAATTAGGTTTTAAAAAGGCAATATATTCAGAGATATGTTTTACCAGAGATTTTGAATCAGAGTTTGAAAAAAAAAATTAAAAACTTTTCTCGGAAAAGCTTAATAATGCTTAAAATTGGGGTATAGGTCTGTTACAGAATGAACATAGACATATCTACACATAATATAGCGTAATCATAGGTGGAGAATAGAGGTATTTAAAGATTTTTTTGGTTGACTTTCCTTAGATAGATTTCCTTAAATACCAATAAATAACTCTAATTCTTAAAATAATACTACAAGTAAGTGGATCCATTGGCTCTGTATTATACATGGTATGAACGCCAGGTCCATCCTCATTTAGGCTTTCAGTCCACGCTCTAGTTTGACCTTGGCACAATGAGGTGTTAGAGTGAGTTAAATCCCACTTTGAATGGAAATAAACTGGTGTTCTTTTTATATGGACTTGAACAATTCTCCCCTCATTAGCTAGATTTTGGAGTTAACTTAGACTCATGTGTCATATCTTTACACTCGCATTAATTGGCGAGGATCAGTTTTTATATTAGTAATGAGCAATCTTTGAAATCCATAATGAATTTTCAAATAGATTACAACTTGAAAGAAGCAGGGACAAGATATTCATTGTTTAGAAAATTCAAAATTTCTTTTGGTGATGGGAGAGACATATTTTTCGTGGAAATAGTGGTTGAAACAACAACAAACAGAGTTGCTTTTCACCTTAGACTTCATGGTTTTGTTTTTCTTGTCACTTTTAATTTACGCTATGATGAGATTATTTTTAAATGGATTAATATCAGAATCCTCTTCTACGGCTTCTTTTCAAACTATCAAGGATCTCCAAGTAAGTTTCCATTATGACAGCCCATAACTGGTAATTTCCACTACCAAAAACAGGAGTCATTCATAAAAAAATTATTTTTGAAATCCATCTGTTTGCTCATAGGTCTCTCTAGAAATATAGCTCTAGATCCCATCTGTCGATTTTTGAAAAAAATGAAATGCAGGAAAATAACAATGGAAGAAAATTTGAAGAATAATTTTTTTATTGCACTATAGAACTTTATATTATTGACTAACAAAAGACATGTATTTACAAAGTAAAAACCAAACTGAAATAGAAATCAACTTCTAAACTAAAGAATAATTTTTTTATTGCACTATAAAACTTTATATTATTGACTAACAAAAGACATGTATTTACAAAGTAAAAACCAAACTGAAATAGAAATCAACTTCTAAATACTAGGTCTCTAACATAATAGAATTATTGCAGCAAAAAGATCTGTAGTTCTAAAGCAAAGATTGAACATATATATAGAAAATTCCAAGGCCTTCAATCTTGAACCTCATATTTATAGCTCTTAAGCTTGCGTATTATTATGTTGAAGCCAATTTGAGAAAGCTTGAAGGGTGTTTGTATCAGCTCTGTGATGATTCTGAGTAAACTCAAGGAGAGAAGGCCATGTAAAGTCGGAATATATTCGAGGGTTGTTGTAGTCCACCAATTCAGTTGGTGGACTCACCACTTTATCTTTGTGCGGACAAAGAAAGAAATCATGTGATTTCCTTGTAGTCTTGTTGTTTACCACTGCTCTGTGCAAGCAACTTTTTAATATTCCATTTGATAGCGCCTGTGAAAGTGCAAACACCAAATATGTTATAACTCCACTTGATCAATTACGCTAAGGACATCATATTCATGTTTTACGCCCTAAGTGCTGACACTACATCAAACATGATCTTTAGTGATAGTTAATTAACAACAATAGCTTAATTACAGCTAAATATATATATTTTAGCGGCAATAAGCGTTCTTGGTATATGTCCCTTAAGCCTTTAGCGATATTGGTTCGAACTCTACATTAATGTGTATATTTATTACCGCTAAAAGTTGTGTTTTTTGTAGTGTCATGATGTATATCATTGCACGTCATGCGAAAAGATCATGTAGTATTTGTCACATAAATAGGTACATTTTATCTCTCTTTATATGATTTGTATGTAGTACACTAGCTTATTAGTTCTAATGCATAAATTTTCTTCCCATAATTGTGTAACAAATGTTAACTACAAAAGCATTGAAATTTAGACTAATGGAGTACCATTCGTTGCCCACAAAAACTTGAAGTCCGCTAACACATTCTTGATGAAGAAAAGTTAATGATGTTGGATCATAGTGAGGCCCTGTTCCAAAGGGGAGCTTTGCATGCCGCATAGTAGTTGAGTCTCATTATGGATTCATTATCTTTAAAAAAATTCTTTAAAGTGACTCTTTTGTATGCCTAGGCTCATCCCTAAGAGGTTCATGATCCTAAGAGAAAGTGTGCTCATGGAATTACAATATTCTTGATAAACATTCATGTGTAATTAAAGGGAGAAAAGGTTAATTCATTTACATAATCGAAAAAAAAAGAAAAATAGATACTTCTTCTATTTCAATATGTTTATCTTTTTTTATTATACATGATGATTAAGAAAGAAAGGAAAGAATTTTGAATCTTATGATCTTAGACTATAGATATGTAAAATGTATCAGAATATTCTTTAATCTTGTGGTCTTAAGCATGTCATGCCAGAAAGGGAAAAACATGTTTTTGAATCTTATTAAAAAGAAAAGTACGATAAACAAATTTAAATAGAGGAATACTAAGGTAGTCAATTATACGTACCCAAGATTGTTAGAATTTCCAACCAATGTCCTTTTGAAATACTCTTCAACTATGTGAGATGAGTCTTATTTAGCAAAGTACCGTAAAGACAATGTTTCTTTCCAAGCCAACTTCAATGAAAACCTTCCAGTAAAGCTACTAGCATAGCCACAATACTTAATAATTTTCCTCTGAGCTTTTTGATTTTCAAAGAGAGGCATGTCAAAGAATGTGTCCATGTAACGATGGGCATTTTAGATGAAATTAGTGTCAACTCTATGGTTAACTTCAAGAAAAGAAACCCCTTAAGTCAATAAGGGGAATAAGAAGTTCTTGTGCAACAACACAAGGCTTCTCATCGTCTGACCACATGTATTGTGTGGGAATGTTGGACTCGTGTTTCATATGGGATGCATCAAAAAATGAATGACTTTTCGTCATCTAGCATAGGTGGTTTTGTGATTATACTATCAATGGTCATTGAATGCAAAGGTTTTTTTTCTTACTTGTGCAATGAGTCATAAGAGGGGAAAGGAAGTAGAGGTTGTTCATTGTGAGAAGCCAAAGTGAAGGATTATATAGGGCTTAAAATTCGTATAGAATTCAATATGTTGTTTGAATCAGTTCTTAAAAAAGGAAATTATTTCAAAAAAAATTTCACTCTAGATTTAGAAATTTTTCCTTAAAAGTTTTCAAGTATCAAAAAAGGGTCCGAAAAGTTTGTTGAAAAGGGCTTGATAATGTTTAAAATAGGGGTATAGGTTAGCTACAGAATGTACATAGACATATTTACTTATAATATAGCATGATCATAGGTAGAGATATTTAAAGAATTTTTTTTATTGATTTTCCTTAGATAGGCTTCCTTATATACCTACAATTAACTCTTATTCTTAAAATAATATTACAATGAAATAGATCCATTGGCTCTGTATTTTACATGTTATTAGATCCAGGTCCATACCCATTTTGATTTAAAAAAATAAAGCATTTTCAAAATATGTTTGATCATAGATTTTAAAAAATTTCCTTAAAAAGTTCTCATGTATCAAAAATGGGTTCGAACAGTTTGGTGAGAAGGGCTTAATAATGCTTAAAATTGGGGTATAGTATAAGTTGTATTTTTTTCAAATGATGGCCATAGATTTTTCATATATTTTGAATTAGGTTTTTAAAAAGGAAATATATTCAGAGATATGTTTGACCATAGATTTTGAATTAAAGTTTGAAAAATTTTACTTAAAAAGTTTCATGGGAAAGCCTTAATAATGTTTAAAATTGGTGTATAGGTCTGTTACAGAATGAATATAAACATATCTATACATAATATAGCATAATCATAGTTAGAGATAGAGATATTTTTAAAAAAATTTGGTTTGATTTTCCTTGTATAGATTTTCTTATATACCAACAAATAACTCTTATTCTTGAAATAATACTCTAAGGAAATGGATCCACTGACTCTGTATTTTACACGGGATCAGCGCCAAGTGCATACTCATTTAGGCTCTCGATCCACGCTCTAGTTGGAGCTAGGCAAAAGGGGGTGTTAGAGTGTGTTAAATCCCTCATTGGTTGGAAATAAACTAGCGTTCTGTTTATCTAGACTTGAACAATCCTCCCCTCATTAGCTAGCTTTTGAGGATAATTACACTAATGTGTCATATCTTTGTAATTACCCTCGGGGTCATTTCTGTGTTTTCTATGTGCTTTTCCTATTTTGCCTCTTCCCATAGCTTACATATAGCTTGTGTGTGGTACTGGGTTGGGTGGCATGCTCTCCGAGGTGGTCGGTTGAGTTTGGTAAGAGTTTTGAATTTTGGAAGCTTAATGCTTGAAAGAGTTGACTTTAGTCAACATTTGGAGATTCTGGCGTCAGATCGGAATTCCGTTAGTTCTATCAGCTCCTAAAGGTTCATTTTTGTCTAGTTTGATGGTTGGTTTAGATTTTCGGGTTGTAATTTTTAGTTGGTGTGATAAAGAATTTTAGCTTTTGAGTTGTGCCCAAAATTGAACCTAATATTCCTCAAGATCTCAAAATAGTCTAATGAACCAAGAGACTAGCTTTCCCTTCTCCTAAACTTTATCATGACCTTAATTGGTGACACATGCAAAAACACATGATCGACCACCATTAAACAGTTAGGTCAAAATTTGCCAATCAGCATTGCTCTTTGGCCAACTATTCATAGAATGGGGCCTCTCTTGGATAATACAAACTCTATCCATGGACTCTCACGAAATTTGTTGCCCCACAAACTAACTACAAAAGCATCAAACTAGCCAACAGAGACCAACACCTCCTACCACATAACGCCTTAAAAGGGCCATCTAAATACTCAAATGGTTGTTGTTATTATACGTTAAATCTACTAAAACCAAGATTTTGTCAAAGTGACCTCAAAAATCAATGACACGGTCAAGAAGTATACCCTGAAAAATCTAAATTCTCCTCTCAAACTGACCATCGGTTCGTGAATGAAAAGCTCTGATAAGCTCAACTCTAATACCTAACTCCATTTGAATAGACCTCCCAAAACACGATGTTAACTGAGTACAATGATCTTAAATATTAGACACAACATTGTGTGCAAACTGACAACCTCGCAATGTAGATCTTAGCTAACATATATAAATTGTAGGAAGTCTGATCTGGCAGAAAGTGAGAAGCCTTGGTCAATCAATCCAGATGACCCAAATAGCATCAAAACTCAAAAACGTATGTGGCAAGCCTACTACGATGTCCACAAATAAAAAAATCTTGGTCTCCTCTGACACTGAGTCAGACATGGAGTCTTCTCCTCTCCCTCCTCCTCTTAAATGACAAAGGGGAATTTCTATAAATGAGCTATCAGAAGCTTCAAATCGTCACCAAACCACCAGCCCACAATCATCTAACCAAGAGAGGGTAGAACCTAGGGTAGTGAGGAAGACGAATGAGTTTAGATTCAAGTTAGTACAACCTTCATCAGTAAGAGCAAAAACATCTATAGTCCTTCCTGTTATTTCTCCAAGAGCCTTGAACAGGCTCAAAGCTGCAGGAGAAATGACTATTCTTGAGGAGAGATGACTCTCTGTTGATAGAGTAATGAGTGACTACCCAACTATATAAGAAACCATCCAATTCCATCGATTTGAAGGTTTCACTAGAGTCGGAGACCTTATATACCATCTTCGGTAAGGGAATTTCACACTGTCTATACTCAAGACTTTCCGAAGAAGCGAAAGGGTACAATCTGGAAACAACTTGAAGAAGTGGAAGTGAGAGGGAAGAAAGTTTGGTGGGACGCATGGGCCATTAATACTGCTTTACACATGCCAGCATTTACAAATGAATTATATTCACTCCGAATGAGCCACAATCTGGATTCTCTAAAGGGTTTGTTAGCACTCTTGATTTCTGATTCTTCGCCTTCGTGGATGGGGGATGGTGCCAAGATCGAGAAGAAAGATTTACAATGTTGTGACTAGATACTTGTTTGGCTTCATCAACAGTAATCTGATGCCATCCCAGAATGATTCCATTCTCCACCAAGACAAGTTAGTATTAGTTGGCACCATCATCGATCGTAAGCATATACATGTGGATGCCCTTATTGCTTCTGAGATGCTAATGACCGTGAGACAGGTGAAGACATCACTCCTATTCCCAGTGTTCATTACAATGTTGTGTGAGAGAGTAGGAGTACCTTTTCATGCTGCCATAGATGTGAGAGTCACACCAGTCTCATCTAGTGAAGATTGCTTGAAAGATGATGTGGCTCAGAAGAAAGCACCAGCACTTGACTCCACCCAAGTGGTTGACCCCACTTCATTGGCACCTAAGACCAGCACACCCGCTCTTTCTATGGAGCAGGCGGGTATTCCTATTTCTTCTTCTATTGCAGGCTCTTCTTATTCTACTCCAACTTCTACTATTCCTACTACTTCTGTATCGACTGCTCCTTTGAGGCCTCCCCCATCTATTGTTTCCCATCCTCTAATGACCCAGGAACATATTTATTACATGGGTTGTCTTGCCTAGTAATCTGATGTTAGAGCTGCCCGGGTTGAGAAGGACTTGGCTCGGCTCATTGACCAGGATATCGAGAAAGCCTTGGCTTCCCTAACTAATCGGGTGGTCAAGTGTGAGGAGGTGATTGGGGGAAACACTGTGAGATTAGATGATTGGACTTCTAGGTTTGTAGTTTTAGAGGAGGCTGATGGTAGTTCTAATGTTATAGACACCCATAGAGCTGAGGTTGCCATGTTGAGGGTTGAGGTGGTCCAGACACAGTCCATGGACATCTCTACACTGTGGGGTGATGTTCCTCTTTCAAATGTTGCTGCCTGTGTACCTGAGATGCCTAGTGCTGCACCTTGCTCATTTGTGCCTGAGGATGCCGGTGCTGTATCTAAGGATGAGGATGATGGTGCCAACGAGGTGTTAGATGAGGAGACTGATGAAGAGAGATTGCATGAAGATGAGCATGGGATTGCTGAGACCCTGACAGATATGCAAGAGAGAGAAGAAGTTATCCTTCAGGCTACCCTGGAGAGATCTCTTCGAGACACTACAGGGGTTGGGTCTAGTGGAGTCACTCCAGCCTCTACCACACTTCCTAGTACTGAGATGAGCACTGATGCCCCAACTGAGCCTTCATTGCCACCTCCTGTGATCCTATTGGCGGGCATCGATGCCCCACTTGAGACTTCTCCTCTCGAGACTCCAGATGAGAGTGCTCCACAAGCATAGCCTATTAGGGGGATCCTATCTCTTAGCCTCTTAGTATTCTCTTTCATGCCGCATTGAGGACACTGCTTTTTATTGTTTGTGGAGTGAGGGACTTCGTGCCAATATTCACCCTTTTGTTTGTATTTATTTATTTTTTCCTTTGAACAATTACAGTTGATGCTTGTTTATATTGGAGTTGTTTTATTTAGAGAAAATGCATCTCCGTACTTAATCATTCATTCTCTCCTGTTGAATGCAGCCCCCGTGAGTTTTAAAATCGTGAAATGCTTGAGGTTTTCATTGATTAAAAATTGAGAATTAATTTTGTTCAATATCAATGTCTTAAATTGAATCCATGATGAGCATGATGCGTAGTGTTGGTGTCGCAAGAATGAAATTGATGTGGTTACACCTTTGAATGATCTTTATGAATCTTTTTTTTACTAGCTGTGTCTTGATGTAAGCCTTGCAATGAACATCACATGTACGCCTTTGATCTTTTCAGGATGTGCTAAATGACTGTATTTTGAAGTGCCAAGTGTGGTGAGTTTTTACCTGAAAACATGCATGCGGAGTCCTAAAATTTGCCTTGTTAGTTCAATTGTAATAATCTTTGTGAATGTGAGGCACGATCTTGGGCAAAAATTCAATTTGGGAACCAAATCATTCGTAAACCATTTGTGACTACCTTGTGAGGGTGTGAAACCATTTTGGCACCATTTGAGCCTAATCCATTTGTTGTTAACCAAAAGAAACCTCTTGAACCAAATTATCCCTACTTTCTCACCAAAAACCCTATATGATGCATTGTGATGTTGGAATAGCCAACATAAGGCAATAGCCTAATTGTGGGGGTGGAAAGGAAAGATGAATGAAATCCAAGTCAAGGGCAAAGGAAGTTGAAATGTGGCTCAACTTTGAATATGTTACTAAAGAGAAGGAACCTGTAATACCCCGGATTCGGAAGAGTTGAAAAATTCCTAATTTTTAGGTTACTGCCAGTAACGACGGAGTCCACCTACGGTTCGTAAGTGGCAAGACCAAGTTTTCAAAAGTGTCAAGTTTCAGAACCCTAATGACGGCCTGCCAGGACGGCCCATCGTTTAGAGTATGAGTCGTAGATGGGAACCATTGTTGCAGAGTCCAATATTGTCAGTCCTTGAATCTACCTACGGAAAGACAGGACGGATCATAGGTCTACCTACTAATCGTAGGTCCAACCGTAGGTAGGGGTCCTACAGTTATTTTAAAAAGGGTCGTTTGGTCTTTTCACCTAATGGCCTATTTACTATTCTAAGTCGGTTTATAACTTCTCATAACACTATATAAGCCCTTTTAATCCAAAAAATTCCCTTTCCAATCACTTTACAAATTTCCCAAAAAAACATTCTCTTCTGTGAAATATTCTCTCTAGAATCTAGAACAAGAAGAAGAAGAGGAAGAGGGCAAGCGAGGGTTCAAGGAATCAAGCTTTTCTTCATCAATAGCCTGAGGAATTTAGATACTAAGGTATGAAAGTGTTCATCCATGGAGCCCTTTCCTTCATGGAATCCCTAAAATCTTCAATTTTCAACCTAAAAGTTCTCAATTGAATTAGGGGTTTTCTTCCATATTATGGGTTCTTTGTAATGTTGCTTCAATTGATTGATTTATGAAATTTGAAGTACAAATTGAGTTGAATTACATGAAATTTTATGAATCCCCATGAACCCATACCAATTCCCCCAAATTTCTAAGTTATTCTTTTGTTGATGGGTTAAATTATAAAGTGATGAATTATATGAAATCTCTATGAATCTATGCCTGAACTATGATTCCTATGCTAAGAATTTTCATGGTGAGATTATGAATGGCCTAAGGATGATTTTTATGAAAGTAAGTGTGTTCAATCAAAGACTATGATTTTCCTCTATTATGTGGGTTCCTTCAAATATGATCACATTGCCTTGTTTATGGTTTTCTAAGCATGAGTTGGCATTGAATTGCATGATTTAAGATGAATTCTTATGAATCCATGTAAGCTCTATGAATTTCAAGTTATGAGCAAGATGAATTAAGTGAAGATGAAATTTATGAAATCATGTATGTCTCTTATGAAGCCAATGATGAATTAATGGTGCTTTGAGATTGAAGCATCAAAGTTTATGATATGTTGATGTTATGGTTGAGTTGTGAAAGGGTTTCTCACATAATACTCACACTGTGATTTTGAAACTAACAAGAGGCGATTACCTATGTTCTTAAGGAGCTATTCTAATAAAGAGACAAGAGGCGATCACCCATGTCTACTTATGATAACTGAACTATGTCTAATCCGTGGGAATTATGCTTAGCACTGAGTGGACAAGTGGACTATCTACTATAACATCAACAATGGAAAGCATAATGAAGAACGCATAAGAACTTGTAAAAACCCTAGCTCTCTTGGGCAAGACTATACCTTGAAAACCTTAAGGAAAAGAGAACCCATTGGAGGAAAGACTCCAAATGCTAAATACTTTCATACCTTAATGCCAATGCCTTGAAATAAAAGGAGGATTGATGACCTTGATGAGAACCCTAGCTCTCTTCTTCTTCTTGTTCTTCTAGAGAGGAATATTTTTCGGAGATGAGAGTTGAAATGAAAGGATTAGAGCTTAGAAATATATAAATAGGGCAAGGGTTAAGGGGCAAAATCATCTAGGATAAGGAATAAACATTTAGGGAAAACTCCAAAAAGCCCTTAAATAAAACTGTCGGGGCCAATGGACCGATAGGATCTACGGTCCGTACATCCATTGACGGACTGTCCTATTCTTTCGTCAATCCATTCAGAAAGTACGTTTTGGACTGAAAATTTGGCTAATTCTAGAAGAAATCTACGGAACCCATCTACGGCTCGTCAACAAAACTACGAACCGTCCTGCTATTCCGTAGGTCAAGATTCAGACACTCAAAATTCATAAAGTTGGCAGAGCCTTCTACGGACCGTAGGTGGAGTGACGGGCCGTATATGTCCTCTGTTGTCACTAGCACCAGAAAAAAATTTCAAACTGCATTTTTCTTTTTTTAAAAAATTTGGGGTGTTAAAATATCTCCCCCTTGGGAACATTCATCCTCGAATGAGAACCTAGATATCCTGAGAAGGGCGATAGATTCGAACTAACACCCAACATAGCATGCAAGCACATAAATGCACATATCCGTGGAGGAAACAACAACTCCAAGCTAAAGCATGCTCAATACAAAATTCATGAAGACTTTATGCAACTCATACTCAATGCACATATATCATGTTACACTCTTCATGAACATGCATAAATAAAGGAAATCAAGGAAAGTAACTATGACACATTAGATCAAAAGAATGAACCATGAGGAACTAGGTACCTCAAGCTAGAGGAGGATCGGAAGGAAAGAGATGAGGATAGCGGGACATCAAATCGGCCTCGGCCTCCCAAGTAGAAACCTCAACTAATTGATTCCTCCATAGAACTTTCACAGAAGCAACTTCTTTATTTCTTAACTTCCGGAGTTGTAGGTCTAGAATCTCAACCGAAACCTCTTCATAAGAAAGGCTATCCTTAATGCCAAGATCTTCTAAAGGCGCTATAGTCAACAGATAGCCAACACACTTTTTCAACAATGAGACATGGAAAATCGGATGTACTGATGCCAACTCATTAGGCAAATCAATCTCATAGGAAACTTTACCAACACACCTCAAAATCTATTATGGGCCTACATAACGGGGACTAAGATTCCCTTTCTTCCCAAATCTCAATACACCCTTCATAGGTGAATTTTTCAAATAACCCCAATCATCAATATCAAACTCTAATTCTCTTCTTCTAACATCGGCATAGGACTTTTGTCGACTTTGTGTCGTTTTTAGCCTTTCTCAAATAAGTTGAACTTTCTCCATAGCTTCATGCACTAACTCGGGGCCTATCAAAGCTAGTTCCCTAATTTCAAACCAACCTATGGGGGATCTATGCCTCCTACCATAGAGATCTTCAAATGGAGCCATACCAATACTAAAAAGGTAGCTGTTATCATAAGCAAACTCAATCAAAGGCAAATGATCATCCCAATTACCCTTGAAGTAAATTGTACAAACTCTCCATATATCTTCCACAGTTTGGATGGTACGCTCTGCTTGCCCATCGGTTTGGGGATGAAAAGTCGTGCTAAGTTTAACACGAGTACCGAGGCCCTTTTGGAAAGATTTCCAAAACTGAGAAGTAAACTGTGTACCACGATCGGAGATAATGGATAAAGGGACTCCATGCAACCTAACCATCTCCCTCAAGTACAACTTAGCATACTCCTCCGCCGAGTAAGAAACCTTGACGGGAATGAAATGGGCTGATTTCGTCATGCGATCTACAACCACCAAAATTGAATCATACTGGCGCCGAGTGCGCGGCAAGCCAACAATAAAGTCCATGTTCACATTTTCCCACTTCCAAGTAGGAATGTCCATATCTTGGGAAAGACCTCCCGGTCTTTGGTGTTCAACTTTCACTTGTTGGCAATTTGGACATCTAGCCACAAATCCCGCAATATCCTTCTTCATCCCATTCCACCAATAGATCTCTCGCAAGTCATGGTACATCTTGGTAGCTCTCGGGTGAATGGAATAACGACAACCATGGGCCTCAATCAAGATTTGTCCTCTTAGGTCATCTACATTAGGGACACATAAACGACCCTGATATATGAGCACTCCATCTCCCCCTTGGGAGAAAGACTCCACGGACTTCTTTAGCACTGCTTCTTTCAATTTGACTAGGTTTGGATTAAGATCTTGCTTAGCTTTTACATCCTGCACATAGGAAGATTCTGAACCACTGTGGACCATAACACCATCTTGGGTGGAATCAACTAATCGCACACCCAAACGGGACAATCTATGAACATCACAAACTAGTTCCCTTTTACCATCCTCAGTATGGGCAACACTACCTATTTACATCCGACTAAGAGCATCTGCCACCACGTTAGCCTTGCAAGGGTGATAGAGGATATTTAAGTCATAGTCCTTGAATAGCTCAAGCTACCTTCGTTGACGAAGATTTAGATCCTTTTGCTTAAATACATATTGCAAACTCTTATGGTCGGTAAAGACGTCAACATGGACACCATACAAGTAATTCTGCCATATCTTTAGAGCAAACACAACTGCCGCTAGCTCCAAATCATGATTAGGGTAATTCTTTTCATGCACCTTTAGATGCCTTGAAGCATAAGCAATGACTTTCCCATTTTGCATAAGAACAAACCTTAACCTAATTCTGAAAGCATCACAATAGACCACAAACCCGTCGGACCCTTCCGGTAGGGTCAACACCGGAGCTGAGGTACGTCTATCTTTCAACTCTTGAAAACTCGCTACACACCTTTCGGACCAAGTAAACTTAGCCTTCTTTTGAGTTAGAGCCGTCAAAGGTGAAGCAATTGAAGAAAACCCTTCAACAAACCTTTGATAGTAACCGGCTAAACCTAAGAAACTACGAATATCCGAAGGTGATAGAGGTCTAGGCCAATTCTTTACCGCATTCGTCTTCTTAGGATCTACCTCGACACCTTTACCGAAAAAAATGTGACCAAGGAAGGCTACAGACCTTAACCAAAACTCACATATCTCGAACTTAGCTAAGATTTGTTGGTCCTTGAGAACTTGCAACACAATCCTCAAATGATCAGCAAGCTCACTATCACTCCTTGAGTAAATCAAGATATCATCTATAAACACAACGACGAACATATCAGGGTATTGTCTAAACACCCGATTCATCAAATCCGTGAACGCGGCCGGAGCATTAGTTAACCCAAAAGACATCACTAGAAACTCATAGTGCCCATATCTTGTCAGGAAAGCTGTATTCTGAATATCATCATCCCTTACCTTCAATTGGTGATAGCCCGAACGAAGATCAATCTTAGAGAAATAACTAGCCACTTGGAGTTGGTCAAACAAATAATCAATTTTTGAGAGAGGATACTTATTATTGATAGTAACCTTATTCAACTGGCGGTAGTCAATACACATACGGAGTGAACCATCTTTCTTTCTAACAAACAAGACTATAGCACCCCATGGAGAAATATTTGGTCGGATGAAACCCTTATCCAACAACTCTTTCAATTGATCTTTTAGTTCCTTAAGTTCTACCGGAGCCATTCTATAAGGAGGAATAGAGATAGATTGCGTATTAGGGAGAAGGTCAATACCAAAGTCTATTTCCCTCTCGGGAGGAACACCGGGTAAATCATCGGGAAACAGTTCCGGAAATTCATTAAGAGCGGGGACTGACTCAAGAGTAGGGGTTTCAGAATTCACATCCCTCACCCTAACAAGGTGGTACATGCAACCCTTAGAAATCATCTTTCTAGCTTGTAGAAAAGAAACAAATTGAACCTTAAGCATAGAATTTCCACCTTTCCACTCCAGGATAGGCTCATCTGGAAATTGGAACTTTACCATTCGGGGTCCTACAATCAATAGAGGCATAACAAGAATGCAACCAATCCATCCCGAGGATAACATTGAAGTCTAACATATCAAGCTCTACAAGATCCAAATGAGTGACTCTATGGAATAAAGAGACAGAACAATTTCCATAGATTCTCTTAGCCGCAATAGATTCACCGATAGGAGTGGAGACACGGAATGGATCTAACAACACATCCGGAACAACATCAAACTTCATAGCTACATAAGGCGTCACAAAAGACAATGTAGCACCGGGATCAAGCAAAGCATAAACATCAAAGTGGAAGAATTTCAACATACCGATAACCACATCGAGAGAACCCTCTTGCTCATGATGGGCATGAAGTGCATAGAACCGGTTTTGCTTTTGATTTCCATTAGAACTTGCCGGATTTTGAGGTTGAGCCCTTTGATGATTTACTCCTCCCTTCTTGGTAGCCAAGGGACAATCCCTTAATTTATGACCCCTCTTACCACATCAAAAACATGCATTCGATCCGGCTAGACAAGTACCCTCATGTTTCCTCCAACACTTGGCACATGTAGGCAAGGAGGAGACACTACCATTTCCTCCTTGAGGCTTAGGGTTAAACACCCTTTCTTTGTTGAACTTAGGAGGGGCATTGGAAGGACCTTTATTAGAGAACCTTTGTCTAGTCTTCAAACGACCATGTCCACCGGACCTTGAATGAGAGAACCCACCATCACCGGTCTTAGCCCTCTTGAAGTTCCTAGACCTTTCCTTGAGCTTCTCCTCCTCTATTTGTTGTGCATGAATCATGAGGCAATAAATATCCATATCATTAATAAGCATGGCGGTACGACACTCCTTGACCACCATTTCAGACACTCCTGAAACAAATTTGCTCATTCTTGCTCTAGCATCGGCAACCATAGGAGGAGCATATCGAGCCAACTGTGTGAACTTCAAAGCATATTCTTTCACATACATACTCCCTTGATGAAGGTTGATGAACTCGAGTACCTTAGCCTTCCTCATCTCAAGGGGAAAGAATCTATCGAGGAAAGCACCCTAGAATTTCTCCCATTCCAGAGGACCTTCATCAGCCGCCATCTTACTCTTCCATTGGTTGTACCAAATTTGAGTGAAACCCTTGAGTTGGTAGGCGGCCAATTCCGCCTTTTCCATCGGTGACACTCCCATGATCATCAACACTTTATAAACCTCATCAATAAACTCTTGAGGATCTTCCTCCACTTTAGAACCGTGAAACTCCGGAGGGTTCATCCTTTTGAAGTCCCTCACTCTTTATGCCGGCATACCCACATTAGGGTTCACAGGAGCCACAACCTCCCTATTGGCTTGAGCCACCACGACTTGGGCCAACACCTGAAAAGCAGCCCTGAACTCCGCATTGGTTACTTGCTCGGCCAAATGATCAGCTGAAACTTGAGGATCTTGAGGAAGAGTTTCTTGCTCTTCACTCTCTCTCGCATTCCTTCGAATATAAGCTCTACAAGACGCCATATCCTGAAACACGTAGGATAGGGATTAGGATAGAGGGGCATATAGAGTAACACTCTATGCACGACTTAAGGATAATGAAGAAGTGGAGTTTCCTAATCATCTTGTAACCTCTCATTCATAAATATGGCATGCTTCACACTCATGGACAAGACTCTACTCGACGTGGCTTATGAGACATCCTAGAATCTTTGTAAAACATTGTTCTCTGAATACCAAGTTTTTCACGGCACAAGGTACCCACTAGACGTGACATGGCATACAAGATCCCGAAAGGCCTGATACAAGCCACTTAGCATACATTCATACAAGATAATAGAAATTAAAGAGTCCAAAAGATAAAATCATAACAGAGTTTAAGAAAACATCAGCGGAAGTCTACATTTCATGTCTCAAGCCATCTAACATAATAGAATAGAAATAAAGGTTTGGGACGCAGCCCAGTACAATGTCCAAAAAGTATAACGGAAAGCATGAAAACGTAACAAGGTTAGGTCCTCAAGCATAGGAGGCCTCACAAATTCTTCACTATCACTGGAACTAACTAGCCACAAGTGGGATGAGAAGAACCGCCAAGTCCTACATCAATAGAATCAATGTAGGCAAGAGTATGCGTTAGTACAATCAAGTTATAAGTATGATAGCAATGCACAAAGGACATATAAACCATGCTAGAATGACATATAATCATGACATGTAATGGCCAAGCTAAAACATGATAGAACATAAGAAAACATGAAGCATAAACCATGGCCAAGACAAGCTATTCATCTTTTCCTTTACCTTAGTTTAGACCATCATCATAACACTTGTTCATTAGTTGTGGGGAAATAGCCTTAACCGACATATAAGACAATGTGAGCTATCAACATGGAATCAGGTGTCTGCCCCAAACCAAAAAGGGGTGTCCTACTTGCCAAGGTAAGACCATGAACTTCTTAGCTTATGTGGATCCACTAGCTAGTGTCTATCATAGACCATCACCCTATGGTGACACATAGGTTATGGGACATGGGTAATCGCCTCTTGTCCACTCGGTACTAAGCATACTTCCCACAGATTTATCATAGTTTATAATCATAACAGAGTTTAAGAAAACATCAGCGGAAGTCTACATTTCATGTCTCAAGCCATCTAACATAATAGAATAGAAATAAAGGTTTGGGACGCAGCCCAATACAATGTCCAAAAAGTATAACGGAAAGCATGAAAACGTAACAAGGTTAGGTCCTCAAGCATAGGAGGCCTCACAAATTCTTCACTATCACTGGAACTAACTAGCCACAAGTGGGATGAGAAGAACCGCCAAGTCCTACATCAATAGAATCAATGTAGGCAAGAGTATGCGTTAGTACAATCAAGTTATAAGTATGATAGCAATGCACAAAGGACATATAAACCATGCTAGAATGACATATAATCATGACATGTACTGGCAAAGCTAAAACATGATAGAACATAAGAAAACATGAAGCATAAACCATGGCCAAGACAAGCTATTCATCTTTTCCTTTACCTTACTTTAGACCATCATCATAACACTTGTTCATTAGTTGTGGGGAAATAGCCTTAACCGACATATAAGACAATGTGAGCTATCAACATGGAATCAGGTGTCTGCCCCAAACCAAAAAGGGGTGTCCTACTTGCCAAGGTAAGACCATGAACTTCTTAGCTTATGTGGATCCACTAGCTAGTGTCTATCATAGACCATCACCCTATGGTGACACATCGGTTATGGGACATGGGTAATCGCCTCTTGTCCACTCGGTACTAAGCATACTTCCCACAGATTTATCGTAGTTCATTTTATCTTAGGTAGACATGGGTAATCGCCTCTTGTCTACATTAGTCATAAGCACATTATTGGTAGACTTGGGTAATCGCTGCTTTGTCTACATTAGGGTACATGGGTAATCGCTGCTTTGTCTACATTAGGGTACATGGGTAATCGCCTCTTGTCCCTTCATTCATTAGAATAGCTCCTTAAGAACATGGGTAATTGCCTCTTGTTCTTCTATTAGTCATGATTTCATTATTACTAGACAGGGGTAATCGCCTGTTGTCTATATTAGGGAACTTGGGTAACCGCCTCTTGTCCCTACATAGGATAGCTCCTTAATCATGGATTCAAGCTTAGTTGAGCAAACCTTTCAACAAGTTATGAATCATTACGTGTGAGAAAACCTTTCACATTCATAGGTTGAGCATTCCATGAGAAACCCTTCCACAACTCAACATTTCCATTAACATATCATAAACTTCATAAACATACATGAGTTCATAAGCTTCATATTTACATAGCTCATCATGCTCTTAACTCATAAATCATGGGTTCATAAGCTTCACCTCAAAACTTGCAATTCAATGCATAAATCAAGCCTATTTAGTCATAATTGAGGGAACCCATATAATATAGGAAAATCATAGATTTTGATTGAACATGCATCTTTTCATATAATATACTCTTTTCATCGTTCATAGTCTTACATGAATTCATAGATTGATAATAATAATCCTTAACTCATTTCACAAAGAGTTCATGCAATTCCTCTTTTTTTAAATCAATCCACAATCATAAGCATAATCATAAATTGGGGGAAAATTAGCATGGACTCATGGGATTCGTCAAGTGACATGTAAATCACGCTAAATCGTGCAATAGCTTACGTTACCACGCAAGATCGTGCATTATCAACCATAACATCAACAATGGAAAGCATAATGAAGAACCTATAAGAATTTGTCAAAACCCTAGCTCTCTTGGGCAAGACTATACCTTGAAAACCTTAAGGAAAAGAGGACCCATTGGAAGAAAGACTAATGCCTTGAAATAAAAGGAGGATTGATGACCTTGTTTTGAACCCTAGCTCTCTTCTTCTTCTTGTTCTTCTAGAGAGAGGAATATTTTTGGGAGATGAGAGTTGGAATGAAGGGATTAGAGCTTCGAAATATATAAATATGGCCAGGGTTAAGGGGCAAAATCATCTAGGATAAGGAATAAACATTTAGGGAAAAGTCCAAAAAGCCCTTCAATAAAATTGTCGGGGCCAATCGATCGTCAGGATCTACGGTCCGTACATCCATTCACTGACCATCCTGTTCTTCCGTCAATCGATTCAGAAAGTTAGTTTTGGATTGAAAATTTGGCTAATTCTGGAAGGCATCTACGAAACCCATCTACGGCCCGTCAACCGAACTACGAACCATCCTGCTATTCCGTAGGTCAAGGTTCAGAAATTCAAAATTCATAAAGTTGGCAGGGCCATCGACAGGTCCCATCTACGGCCCGTCACTCCACCTACAGTCCGTAGATGGTCTCCGTCGTCACTGGCACCAGCAAAAAATTTAAAAATGCATTTTTCTTTCTTTTCAAAAACTGGGGTGTTACACTTTCGGTGTAGGGTAGACACTGGATTCCATGTTGATAGCTCGCATGGTCTTACATGTCAGTTAAGGCTACTCCCCACAACTATGAAGTAAGGTGTTTTTATGATGTTCCTCCAGTAAAGTAAAGTTGTTTAGGTTGCTTTGACCATGTTTTATGTTTCATGCTTTCTAACCTTTATTATGTTTTAACTTTGTCATTGCATGTCACGAAAATGTCCCGTTTTAACATGTTTTAAATGTTTATGTGCATTGGAATCAAACTTGGTACTTGATTGTATTAACACATACTCTTGCCTACATTGACTTGTTACTATAGGGCCTGGCGATTCTCCATCCATTTGTGCTAGAGCTTAGTAGAAGGATTGTTGAAGACTTGGTGAGTCCTCATCCATTCGAGGACTTAGCCTAGTTGTTCTTACTTTTATGTTCTTTCATGTGGGCATTGTATTGGGTTATGTCCAAAACTTTATTTCTCGTTCTTATGTTAGATTGGGTTTGAGACATGAGATGTAGACTTCCGCTATTTTTCTTAAAACCTTTGATATGATATTATTTTTGAACTCTAATATCTCTCTGATCTTGTATGTATGTATGCTAAGTGGCTTGTATGAGGACTTTCGGGGTCTTGTACACCATGTCATGTCTAGGAGGTACCTTGGGTCATGACAAACTTTGTATCAGAGTTAGGTTTTTGAAAGATCCTAGGATGTCTCATAAGCCACGTTGTGTAGAGTCTTGTTCATGAGTGTGAAGCACGCCACATATATGAATGAGAGGCTATAAGACGTTTACGAAACTTCACTTCTTTCATTACTCCTAAGTCGTGCCATAGAGTTTAACTCTATATGTCTCTCTCTCCTAATCCCTATCCTATATATTTAAGGATATGGTGACTCAAAGAGCTTATGCTAGAAGGAATGCGGCAGAGAATGTGGATCAACAAGCTCCTTCCCAAGCTCCTAAAGTTTTGGCCGAACAAGTGACCAATGCGGAGTTTAGGGCTGTTTTTCAAGTGTTGGCTCAAGCCATGACGTCTCAAGACAATAGAGAGGTTGTTGCTCCTGTGAACCCAAATGTGGGTACGGCGGCATCAAGGTTGAGGGATTTCACAAGAATGAACCCTCTGGAATTTCATGGTTCTAAGGTTGAGGAAGATCCTCAAGAGTTCATTGATGAGGTGTACAAGGTGCTAATGATCATGGGTGTAACGCCGGAGGAAAAGGCGGAGTTGGTTGACTATCAACTTAAGGTTGTTTCTCAAGTTTGGTTCAACCAATGGAAGAGTGAGAGGGCGGATGATGCGGGTCCTCTTGATTGGGAGAAATTCAAGGTTGCTTTTCTTGATATGTTCTTTCCCCTTGAGATGAGGGAGGCAAGGGTGCTTGAATTCATCAATCTTTGTTAAGGAAACATGAGTGTGAATGAATATGCTTTGAAATTCACACAATTGTCTCGATATGCTCCTTCAATCGTTGCAGATCTTAGGGCAAGAATGAGTAAGTTTGTATCGGCAGTGTCTGAAATGGTGGTTAAATAGTGTCATACCACCATGCTTGTCAATGACATGGTTATTTCTCATCTGATGGTGTACGCCCAACAAATAGAAGAGGAGAAACTCAAGGAAAGGTCTAGAGAGGCTAAGAGGGCTCGGACCGGTGATGGTAACTTTTCACACTTAAGGGCCGATAGACATGGTCGTTCTAGATTTCGACAAAGGTCTTCCGGTCAAGGTTCCTCTAATGCCCCTCCGAAGCCCAACAAGGATAGGGTGTCAAACCCTAGACCTCAAAGAGGGAATGGTGGTTATTATTCATCGACTACTTGTGTTAGGTGTGGGAAAACGCATAAGTGTAAATATCTAGCCGGTTCTAATGCATGTTTTGTTGTGGCAAGATAGATCACAAGATAAGGGATTGTCCCTTAGTGGCTACAAATGAAGGGGATAACCGTCGACTAACTCAACCTCAAAATCCATCGGGTTCTAGTGGAAATCAAAAGCAAAACCAATTCTATGCACTTCAAGATCGCCATGAGCAAGAGGGTACTCCCGATTTGGTTACCGGTATGTTAAATGTCTTTCACTTTGATGTTTATGCCTTGCTTGATCCCAGTTCTACTTTGTCTTTTGTGATGCCATATGTGGCTATGAGGTTTGATGTTGTTCCGGATATGTTGCTAGATCCTTTTCATGTCTCTACTGCAATTGGTGAATCCATTGTGGCTAGGAGAATCTATAGGAATCAAAAGCAAAACCAATTCTATGCACTTCAAGATCGCCATGAGCAAGAGGGTACTCCCGATTCGGTTACCGGTATGTTAAATGTCTTTCACTTTGATGTTTATGCCTTGCTTAATCCCGGTGCTACTTTGTCTTTTGTGATGCCATATGTGGTTATGAGGTTTGATGTTGTTCCGGATGTGTTACTAGATCCTTTTCATGTCTCTACTGCGATTGGTGAATCCATTGTGGCTAGGAGAATCTATAGGAATTGCCCCGTCTCCTTATCCCATAGAGTCACTCATGTTGATCTTGTAGAGCTTGATATGTTAGATTTTGATGTTATTCTTGGGATGTATTGGTAGAATTCTTGTTATGCTTCTATTGATTGTAGGACCCGAATAGTCAAGTATCAATTCCCTAATGAGCCTACCTTAGAGTGGAAGGGGGGAAATTCCATGTGTAAAGGTGAATTTGTGTCATGTCTTAAAGATTGGAAGATGATTTCTAAGGGTTGCATATACCATCTTGTTAGGGTGAGGGATGTGGATTCCGAAACCCCTACTTTTGAGTCGGTTCCCATTGTTAAAGAGCTCTTGAAAGTGTTTCCCGATGATCTACCTGGTTTTCCTCCCGAAAGGGGAATAGACTTCGGTATTGACCTTCTCCCGGATACGCAACCTATCTCTATTCCTCCATATAGGATGGCTCCAGCGGAACTAAAAGAACAATTGAAAGACTTGTTGGATTAGGGTTTCATCCGACCAAGCATTTCTCCATGGGGTGCTCCAGTCTTTTTTGTAAGGAAGAAAGATGGTTCACTTCGTATGTGCATTGACTACCGCCAATTGAACATGGTTACTATTAAGAATAAGTATCCTCTTCCAATAATAGATGACTTGTTTGATCAACTTCTAGGGGCTAGTTACTTCTCTAAGATCGACCTTCGTTCGAGTTATCACAGATTGAGGGTGAAGGAAGATGATATTCAAAAAATAACTTTTCGAACTAGATAAGGCCATTATCAATTCCTAGTGATGTCGTTTGGGTTGACAAATTCTCCGGTGGCGTTTATGGGTTTGATGAATAGGGTGTTTAAACAAATCTTGACATGTTTGTGATTGTGTTCATAGATGATATTTTGATTTACTCAGGAGTGAAGGTGAGAATGCCAATCATTTGAGGACTATATTGCAAGTTCTCAAGGACTATTAAGTCTTTGCGAAGTTTAGTAAATGTGAGTTTTGACTAAGGTTCGTGGCTTTTCTTTGACACATTGTCTCTTGTAAGGGTATTGAGGTAGATCCTAAGAAGACGGATGCGGTTAGAAATTAGCCTAGACCTCTATCACCTTCTGATATTCATAGTTTCTTGGGTTCAGCCGGTTATTATACGAGGTTTGCTGAAGGGTTTTCTTTGATTGCCTCTCCATTGATGGCTTTGACTCTAAAGAAGGTTAATTTCACTTGGTCCGAAGCATGCGAGAAGAGTTTTCAAGTGTTGAGAGATAGACTCACTTCGGCTCCGATATTGACACTATCGGAAGCGTCCGATAGTTTTGTGGTTTATTGTGATGCATCGAGAATTGGGCTAGGATGTGTTCTTATGCAAAATGGGAAAGTTATTGCTTATGCTTCAAGGCAACTCAAGGTCCATGAAAAGAACTATCCTACTCATGACTTAGAATTTGTGACGGTTGTGTTTGCTTTAAAGATTTGGAGGCATTACTTGTATGGTGTGCATGTTGACATTTTTACGCACCATAAGAGCTTGCAATATGTGTTCAAACAAAAAGATCTAAATCTTCGCCAAAGGAGGTGGCTTGAGTTGTTGAAGAATTATGACAAGAGTGTACTCTATCACCTCGGTAAGGCTAATGTGGTGGCAGATGCTCTTAGTCAGTTGTCTATGGAAAGTGTTGGTCATGTTCAGGATAGTAAGAACGAATTGGTTCATGATGTTCATAGACTGGCCCGATTGGGTGTTTAGTTGATTGATTCCACTGAAGGTGGTGTTATGGTTCACAATGGTTCCAAATCGTCCTTTGTGCATGATGTGAAGGCTAAACAAAATCTTGATCCTAATTTGGTTGATTTGAAGGAAGAGGTGCTCAAAAATTCCGTTGAGGCTTTCTCCCAAGGGGGAGATGGTGTACTTCGATATGAAGGTCGTTTGAGTGTCCCCGATGTAGAAGACTTAAGAGGACAAATTCTATCAGAAGTCCATAGTTCTCGATATTCCATTCACCCGGGAGCTACCAAGATGTAACATGATTTGCGGGAGGTCTATTGGTGGAATGGGATGAAGAAGGATATTGCGGAGTTTGTGGATAAGTGTCCTAATTGTCAACAAGTAAAAGTTGAACATCAAAAGTGGGGAGGTTTGACCCATGATATTAGCATTTCGACTTGGAAGAGGAAAGATTATAATATGGACTTTATTGTTGGTTTACCACGTACCCGGCGACAATATGATTCGATTTGGGTTTTTGTGGATCGTATGACTAAATCAGCCCATTTAATTCCCATCAAGGCTTCTTATTCGGCGGAGGATTATGCTAAGTTGTACTTGAAGGAAATGTTTAGGTTGCATGGAGTGCCTTTATCCATTATCTCCAATCGTGGTGCACAATTTACTTCTCAATTCTTGAAGTCCTCTCAAAAGGGACTGGATACTCGTGTTAAGCTTATTACGACCTTTCATCCCCAAACCGATGGGCAAGTGGAGCGTACTATCCAAACTATGGAAGATATATGTAGAGAGCTTGTGTAATTGATTTCAAGGGTAATTGGGATGATCATTTTCCTTTGATTGAATTTGCTTATCATAATTGCTACCATTCTAGTATTGGCATGGCTTCATTTGAGTCTCTCTATGGAAGGAGGTGTAGATATCCTATAGGTTGGTTTGAAGTTGGTGTAGTTTCTTTGATAGGTCTTGACTTGGTACATGAGGCTATGGAGAAAGTTCGACTTATCAGAGAAAGGTTGAAAAACTACTCAAAGTCGACAAAAGTTCTATGCCGATGTTAGAAGGAGAGATTTAGAATTTGATGTTGATGATTGGGTTTACTTAAAAATTTAACCCATGAAGGGTGTAATGAGGTCTGGAAAGAAAGGGAAGCTCAGTCCCCGTTATGTAGGCCCATATCAAATCTTGAGACGTGTTGGTAAGGTTGCTTATGAACTTGACTTGCTTAATGACTTGTCATCGGTGCATCCAGTTTTTCATGTCTCATTGTTGAAAAAATGTGTGGGTGATCCGACGTCTATAGTGCCATTGGAGAATCTTTGCATAAAGGATAGTATTTCCTATGAAGAAGTTCCGGTTGAGATTTTAGACCGGCAAGTCCGAAAGTTAAGAAATAAGGAAGTTGCTTCTGTGTATGTTCTTTGGAAGAATCAAAGAACATACACTAGCTTTCGATCCTACACTAGCTTGAGGTATCTAGTTCCTCATGGTTCATTCTTTCAGTTTCATGTGTTTTAGTTATTTTCATGATTCCTTTATTATGCATGTTCATAAAGAGTCTAATTTTGAGAAAATTAGCTAGCTTGATTGAATTATCTATGACTATGTGCATTGAGTATGAGTTGCATAAGACTTCATGGAATGATGTGTTGAACATGCTTTAGCTTGGAGTTGATGCTTTCCTCCTCGGATATGTGCATTTTGTGATTGCATTCTATGTTGGGTTCATAGCTACTATTCTAACCCTCCTTATGATGTCTTGATTATCATTCGTGGACGAATGAAACAAAGGGGGATAATGTAATACCCTGGATTTGAAAGAGTGGAAAATTCCTGATTTATGGGTTACTGCCAGTAACGACAGAGGCCACATATGGCACGTAGGTTGACTTACGGCCCGTAGGTGGGAACCTTAAGTGGCAAGACCAAGTTTTCAAAAGTGTCAAGTTTCAGAAGCCCAATGACGCCCTGCCAAGATGGCCCGTCGTCCAGTGTATGAGTCGTAGATGGGACCTATCGTTGCAGGGTCCAAAATTTGCAGTCTCTGAATCTACCTACAGAAGGACAGGACAGATCGTAGGTCAAACTGTAGGTAGGGATCCGATAGTTATTTTAAAGGGGTCATTTGGTCTTTTCACCTAATGGTCTATTTACTAATCTAAGTCGGTTTAAAGTTCTCTTAACACTATATAAGCCATCTTAATCCTAAAATTACCCTTTCCAATCACTTTAAAAATTTCCCAAAAAAACTTCTCCTCTCTCAAATATTCTCTCTAGAAACTAGAAGAGGGAAAGCTAGGGTTCAAGAAATCAAGCTTTTCTTCATCAATTGCTTAAGGAATTGAGACCCTAAGGTATGATAGTGTTCATCAATGGAGCCCGTCTCTCCATGGAATCCCAAAAATCTCCAATTTTCAACCTAGAAGTTCTCAATGGAATTAGGGGTTTTCTTCCATGTTATGGGTTCTTTTTATGTTGCTTCAATGGATTGATTTATGAACTTTGAAGTACAAATTTAGTTGAATTACATGAAATTTGATGAATCCCCATGAACCCATGCCAATTCCCCCAAATTTTGAAGTTATGCTTTTGTTGATTGTTGAATTATAAAGTTATGAATTATATGAAATCTCTATGAATCTATGCATGACATATGATTCCTAATCTAAGACTTTTCATGGTGAGATTATTAATGGCCTAAGGTTGATTTTTATGAAAGTAAGTGTCTGCAATCAAAAACTATAATTTTCCTCTATTATGTGGGTTCCTTCAAATATGATCAAATTGCCTTGTTTATGGTCTTCTAAGCATGGGTTGGCATTGAATTGCATGATTTGAGATGAATTCTTATTAATCCATGTAAGCTCTATGAATTTCAAGTTATGAGTAAGATGAATTAACTGAAGATGAAATTTATGAAATCATGAATGTCTATAATGAAGCTAATGATGAAATAGGGTGCTTTGAGATTGAAGCATCAAAGTTTATGATATGTTGATGTTATGGTTGAGTTGTGAAAGGCTTTCTCACGTAATACTCACACTATGAATTTAAAACGAACAAGAGGCGATTACGCATATTCTTAAAGAGCTATTGTAATGAAGGGACAAGAGGCAATCAGCCATGTTCCCTAACATAGACAAGAGGAGATCACCCATGTCTACTTATTATAATTCAACTATGTCTAATTCATGGAAATTATGCTTAGCACCGAGTGGACAAGTGGCGATTACCCACGTCCCATAAACTTTGTGCCACCATAGGATGATGGTCTATGATGCACACTAGCTAGTGGATCCACGTAAGCTAAAACGTTATGGTCTTACCTTGGCAAGTTGGGCAACCCTCTTTCGGTGTAGGGTAGACACCGGATTCCATGTTGATAGCTCGTATGGTCTTACATGTTGGTTAAAGCTACTCCGCACAACTATGAACTAAGGTGTTTTTATGATGTTCCTCAAGTAAAGTCAAGATGTTTAGCTTGCTTTGACCATGGTTTATGTTTCATGTTTTCTAACCTTTATCATATTTTAGCTTGGTCATTGCATGTCACGAAAATGTCCCATTTTAGCAAGTTTTAAATGTTTATGTGCATCGCTATCTTACTTGGTACTTGATTGTACTAACGCATACTCTTACCTAAATTGACTTGTTAATGTAGGGCCCGACGATTCTCTATCTATTCATGGCTAGAGCTTAGTAAAAGGATTGTTGAAGACTATGTGAGTCCTCATCCATTCGAGGACATAGCCTAGTTGTTCTTACTTTTATGTTCTTTCATGTTAGCATTGTATTGGGTTACATCCAAAACTTTATTTCCCATTCTTATGTTACATTGGCTTTGAGACATGAGATGTAGACTTCTGCTATTTTTCTTAAAAGCTTTGATATGATATTGTTTTTGAACTCTTAAATCTCTATGATCTTGTATGTATGTATGCTAAGTGGCTTGTATGAGGCCTTTCGGAGTCTTGTACGCCATGTGACGTCTAGGGGGTACCTTGAGTCGTGACAGAACCCCTCTGTATAAAAAAAGGAAATGTAAAAGTGGAGTGAATGAAATAAAAAGGGGATTCCATATAAAGTGAATGACAAGCCAAGGGTTGAGTCCTTAATTGAAAATAAAGAAAAAGAACTTGAGAACATGTGGTGATAATTGCAAGAATGCTTTGAAAGATAGAAGTCACTAATTAAAAATTGACCATACCTTTACCCTTAGCCACATTAGAAGCCTAAAAGATCCTGGAGATCTTACATGAACTTGATCTTGTGATGATTGGATAATATGGGCAAACTTATGGGACAAAGCTTGCATGTATTTCTCTTTTAAGAGAGTGAGAGTTGCATTGATTCCTTACACATTTGTTGTAATTTCTTTGTGAGAGCATCGAATCGTTCTTAATGTGAGGGCACTTTAATGCATTTGTTGAAAAATGTTCTTGCATTAGACAAGAAGCTATAGTGAGCTTGAGTTTATGTTGAGACTACCTAGTCATCACTTGAAGCTTTTTGATCATTATTTAGGGTAACATGCTATAGAGAGTAGGCTTGACATGGCACTTGCATGTTAGCTCTCATTGAGTACTACTGTAGACACCCTTATTGAGCTTATTGTGTTCTCAATTTACTTGAGGACAAACATAAGTTTAAGTTGGGGGTGTTGATGAGTGGTAAATTTGCACTTATTTAAAGCCTATTTAGCTCAATAATTAGTGTCCTCAATGCCTAATTATGTTTCTTTCAAATAGGATATTGATGATTTGTAGTGAAAGAAGCAATTCGACAACGCAAGGATTGATGTGTAAAAGAATGGCCAAAACTGCAAAAAAGAAGTGCAAAGTGAACATTTTTTATCGCCTAGCATGATGGGCGGATCGCCAACTGAGCACAACATCACCCAAAGTGACTGTGTGCAAGGAAATGATTTAATGCTCGAAAGGCGAACTAAGGTGGTATTTGGTGATTCGCTAAACGTGAAAGGAAGACTCAATCAAAGTTGCTGACTGAGGTTCAAACACCTAAATCCTAGAATATCACAAGGTGAACTGAGAAGCAAAGGGTGATCCACCGAGTAGGTTTGGTGAGCCCGACTAATGTTACCGAAGTTGCCAGACATGGGAATTTTGGGCCAAATTTTGGGAAAATATAAATAGCCCAAAGAATGTATACTTTAGGGAGATTTTGATGGTTTTTTGGATGAGAGAGTTGTGGAGAGAGTTTTGAGAATGAGAGAACACTTTTACCTTTGAAGAACACTTTTCTAGCTTTTGGGGTTTTATAACTTTGTTCTTCAATCCTAAAAATTGAAGTTGAATCAAAAATGGGTTTGATTGTAATTGCTTAATTTCATGCTACCCACGGCGACTTCTATGAAAGGTATGATTTCTTTGCTTTTTGTGATGGGTGGCTAAAACCCTAAGATCTTGGGGTACTCTAATGGGGTTGGGTGTTAATTTAATGTAGTGGGTATTGTTCTATGCTATATTTTACTGTTGTTTATGCATGAATTTGGTCTAATTTTCATGGGGTTAACTAATAGTGTAAGGTTTCAAACTTAATTCCTACTTTCGATTTCCGGTTGAAGCTCGGAAGAGATTGATTGGAGTGGGTAATTTGTAGAATATTAGCAATTTAGGTTTGATGTCTGTACCTTGCTTGGAAGAGAGGTTATGGGTCGGGCCTATTTTCCCTATTCTTGAAAGAAAGGATAGAGTAAGGTATTGGGTTATTTAGAATTGGCATATAGATGAGACCGAAAAGAGATTCTATGCAAGGATGCTTTGAGATCGAAAGAAGATTATTGTCATTGAAGATGACTTATCCTATTCATTAATGTTCATCACAATAGAGGAGCACAATTACCCCTACGTGAGATTGACTTCCAATATCCGCACCTCTAGATTACTTATTAACTTTTGATTTTTTTGAATTTCAAGTTTAGTTGCGATATTTGATAACCAAAACTTCATATATAGTTTGTTGATTCATAAACCCAATTGTTTTACAACTACAAATAAATTAATTTAAAATCCAAATTTCATGAAAAGGAATTCTCTACATTGCACCATTCCCTGTGGGATTCGACTCTGACACTTTGTTGGGTTTTTTATTGACTATGATCGCTCACTCTTTTAATTGGTTTTGGAGGGTGATTTGAGAATTATCATGTCCCCATAATCATGACCTATTCAACATCCCTAGTCTAGAAGTAACACATGATAACCATATCTAGATGACCAACTCACACCTTGGGAATTATCTAGAATAGTGCTTAAGTTCACCCCAAGTGAAGCAACCCATATAGGCTAATGTATGGTGCGAAGAATGTGCTGTCTACCTCTATCAAACTGAAAGCATGCCATAGCTGACTATACTAAAGGCTTAGAGGCCAGAATGTGCTAACTCAATTGCATATGATGTGTAACCAAATAATACAATTCCTAGCAAAATATCTCAACTTACTGCACTTGTAACATGTCCAATCAAAAACAACCTGCTTAGAAGGACCAGTTAAAACAAAATAGACACCACTACCTAATTCCTAAAAACCATGAATAACATAACCTGCCTCATGACCACCTGCAACTTGAGTTGCTACCTCTATGGGTCTGATAGGTTGAGAGTGATGATGGCCTATACTAAGATTATGTCTACCTCAAGATAAGATGCTATCACTTTTGTACCAATGTCTGGGCCACTTACCACTAACCCCATAAGACTCAAGACATACCTGCTCCATAATCCTTAATGACCAACTGCCTAAGGGAAGGTATACTCGGTTGCTATTAACTTATCTGATGCTAGATGTAGTGGTAAAGTTAACCATCTAACAAATTTATGAATCAATCTTGCTCAGTAGGAAATAATGT